>BLKR01006057.1:0-65932 GCA_011170035.1 Teleogryllus occipitalis | reverse complement strand
AATCGGTACAGCCGTTCTTGAGTTATAAATAGTTTAACTAACACGACTATATATAGATATAACGGCGAACGAAAGGCGGCTTTCATTATCGCCTTCTGTTATCAGTGCGACGTTACAACAATGGGTTACAACAGGTAACAATGACCGCTAACATGGGAAATCACGCGAAAACGCGCAAAAACGTGCAAAAACGTGCGTTCTCACACAGGAACGCTGTCGAACGGAACAAACAGTATCCTATGTCCGTCTCCTGGCTCTAAGCTTCCTGCTCACCAATTTTCAGCCAAATCGGTACAGCCGTTCTTGAGTTATAAATAGTGTAACTAACACGACTTTCTTTTATATATATAGATTATTTTTTCCTTTCGGGAATGTTAATAACGTCTTATTTCGAGGATCTAACTTTTACTCCTCAATTTGTTTTCGCATTTTCTTGTCACCTTTGGTTTATTTCCGACTTAGTTCTTTACGTATTGTTGAGTATAGAAAGAGTTCTAAATATGAACAATTAGACAGATTTTTTTCTATTAATATATTTCATTCTGTGAGATTTCTATCTTCTTGAACTATCCTTTGAATTTTTTACTTATTTGCAAAGAAGAAGGAGGAGAAAAAGATGATGAAAATAAGAAATTCAGAAAAATCTATATTCGCATAATGTTGACAGTGAACCCACATCAATTCACAGCAAATGTCGACATAACTTTGGAGTGGAAAAGAAAATTCCATTTTCTTCACAAATCAAATAATGAATAAGTGCTCTAATAAACAAAATCAACGTTGTAGTTCTGTTTTGTTTTACTACTCGTCGAATCAAACTTCTTTCACACATCTAGACGCTCTTATGAATTCCTGCATAATCCCCAGTCATCTACCTCACCCTCTTTAAGAAGGAGCGCTGCTAGCGTAAGCTTATGTGAGAAGCCGGAAATTGCTCCTAACCGCCATTACTAATTCAGTTTAACTTAATGTGGCGAACACTACGACTTGCAAGACGAGCTCATTAGTTATGTCCCTCCAAAATTTCTCGGTGTTCTTCAACTTAAAGAGTAGTTCAGTGTAATATCCGAGGCAGGTTTATATCTAGAAGTGCATCTGAGTATGCTTCAATCGAACACGAAAAGTTCTCTTCAAGTTATGAAACTTTCAATAGAGAGAAAAAATATACGACGAATAAAATTACAGTACATAGAGAACGTCGAACACCATTCAAAAATTAAATATTTAAATAATATAGTTCAAACAATTAAGTGAACAATTAAAGTGAAAAATATTTTCTAAAACAACTTCACATGTGTATTACTCGTACACACACGTAGCACTTTTTGCCGCAACAATCTCTATGCTGCGTATTTTTGCTTCGTAAGATGTTGCTCCTCCAATATACTTAAATATGAAGAAAAGAATTGATGAAATTTGAAATTATGTGGATTCATGTTATTTTCAATACTTGCTATCGTAGCTTTGCTGAATCGGGGCCACAGGTACGGGAGTGAACGACGTAAGATTTTGTGTTGTTTCAATAAGTAAATATACGCAGTAGGATTAGAGAAGTCAATAAAGAGCGAAATTGTGAGCGATAGAAAACTACCAAAGTCGTAGCAAAACGTGACAAATCCCTGAAAATTCTTAAATTTTTTATAAGTGTTCGACGGAGAACAAAGGAATAGACCTTCAATCTTTATATCATTGTATGTTGTTTTGATCAAGAGCAGAATAGGAAGCTTTACTTAACTTTAGAAAGCAAACCCTGTTTTGACAGGTTTGATTCCGCACCTGTAGTTACCTGTCACCCCACATTATTTTTTGATCACATTTTGTAGATCACCTTAGAATTTGTATATTTTCTTTCATAGTATATGACGTAATGGTTATCAGAATATAGCATTTGTAATAGCTAAGATGACAAATTATGTTTTTAGTATCCACGCGGTTGTTAAAGAGGTGTTATTAAAAAATCCACTGTTCCTCTTCATATTTAATCCTAAGTAATATTCTGTTTGACTTTATTATATTTTCAGAATTTTGAAAAGTTGAAACTATAAAGTTTTGATAAGATAGGTTTTGACGCAATTTTTATACCAGTATTTGTACTTCTGAATGGATATATAACTTATTCTTATAAATTTGATTGGGTAGTATTTCTCCAACAAGAATACTTAGTAGATATTGAAACAAACTGTCTGATTTTATTTTAAAATTTAATATTTCCTCTGCCCTTATAATATTAATTCAACGTAACCCGTTCCAAATTTATAAAAGAATATGGACGCCAGGAAAAGATTACGTTAATTCAATTATTAAAATTACTCTTCAACTGCTATTTCCATTAAATTAATATCCGGCTAACTGGGTCGATGGGTCTTATAAGAAATAATCGCTATTGCCTACTAATAGCCGATTATTCGATCTGTCATCGGTACAGAGTGGCCGAGGAATCTGAAAAGCAAATATACATTTCTAGCTAATCATTTGCTGGAATTGGCTAAATGAAAATCATCTTTTCTATTCACAGAAACTTGTAAGTTTATTCAATGTTCATAGGTAACAATACGAAACTTTCGGTCATGACCAATCTCAAACCTTATATTGCAGTACCCGTCTTCGCGCGCACTTGAGCGATGTCGCCATTTAGAACCATTTTCCAGAACCGCCACCAGAACCGCCCTCATAGAACCATTTTCAATCTTCCCCGGTGTCGATGGCTCCAGGTCCAAATACCATCTTTTCTTCCGTTCTGGCACAAGTGTACTCAAGTCACTGATCTTCACCGACTCATAAGTTGATAAGACTTAATTAATTCTCCTTTTAAAAGTTCCCAATTCTTTCTACGCGTATACTGAAAATGTTAAAGTTCAGCAAACTATTATCTGCATCAAATACTCCCAGTTCTGTTGCCAACAAATTCATCTAAGTTCACAAGTCTAGCTGCTACACTCGAAATATTTCAAAGTTCCAATTTCCGCACCTTCCATCAATATTCTAAGTCCGACAATCATACGCTCCAAAGTAAATGTTCACAATTCCCAAACTCCCAACATCAATTGTCTACACACGATCCTCACAGCACCACCGCATAAGTCGGAATGCCTCCATATTCCCCTTTTCAAAACTCGGCCCATACATTCTACTGTTTCTTGTCAGAAAAAATTCCATGCCTAGCCAATCCCTCAATTACTTACAAATTCAACTAGCCGCGCCCCAGACTGTCATTGCTTTCTCGGCCAATCCCCAAACAGTTTACTTTGTCAACTAGCCGCGCCCCGTGGTTCAAAGCAATGAAGTTTGTTGACCTTAACGACATCTCGTCTACCGTTGCTATGCCGCCATATTTACAAATGTCTATCCTTACAATTCACCCTGTTTACAATAAATGTGACGCAATACAAGGTCCCACATATTGGTATGTCACAGTATATTACGTTTCTTTTAGAGTTACATTTGTAAACATGTAATATACGTTGATATTAAGATGAGCAATACTATCTCAACAATGAATATTATAAATGTTTTAAATTTGGAAATAAATAAATAGATTCAGAAACAAATCTATGTAGAATTTTTCAAATGACAGTGTAGAATATTAAAATATGGAAAATCACGAATAAGACTAGACAGAAGGGAACAGGAAATAAAAAATGAAAGATGTATTTATATTCGTAAGATATTTGGACAATTTGGTAATTAAGAAACATTAATTTATTTTAATTCACAGTGGTTAGTGATGGTAGTATAATCAGTAATCAGTAAATTATAAGTGGACAATAATACGTCCAGTGGTCAATTACATGAACAGAGGTCAATAACAAAATGGTCAGTGAATAAAGTGAACAGGGGTCAATAATATACAGTGGACAATTCGCTTTGAATAAACGCTCTCCAGGACTAGCTCACCTGAACCTCACCTTACAATTTTGAGCCAACCCCACTATTTAAGTGGGAGGCCTTGCCCAACATTGGGATCAATGGCTTTATTATTATTATTACTATTATTATTATTATTATTATTATTATTATTATTATTATTATTATTATGGTTATCATTATTAATGTAATTTATTTATGAATGAATTAAACAATATCAGACTAGAAAAGAGGTTAGCAAACAATTGAACAGCATTCATAAAACAAGTGATTAGTGGCATGAAATTCATAAACGATGTTTCGCAGATCTGCATCACGCAGGTAACAGAGGAAAAATACACGGGAGGTATAGTTAAAACAAAGGAGAACGGATATGTCTAAGGATGGAGGTATTGAGAATGCTGTCAGAATTAACCTTTTTGAAGAGATATTTATTTTATTGCAGTTAATTACAACTGTTAACGAGCGGAAGTACGATAAAGTTAAAGTGTAGCAGACTTGGGAACAGTTATTTTAAACTTTGATTTAGGAATTTCGGTAACGTACAAGAATGTAAGTGATTATCGCATGAAAATGATACTGTGAACAAGGACTTGGCATCGCCCAGGAAGGCGATTTTCGGTCAAAGGAAAGTCACCAACTTGGAATTTTTTAAAAAAGAAGTGTACAAGGACAAAGATAAATATAATTCCATCAAAAAGTAAAGTAAATAATGATGGACATTCATTTTGCATGTGAAGAAATCCTGAACAGTTATCTGAAATCTTCCCTGTATGAATGAATGCAGTTATCCTGGTCTGAAAGTGTTTAATGGTATTTATTATAAATATTAGTATTAAGTAGTATTTATTATTTGCATTATAATGGTTTCAATGTGTAATGTAATAATAGAGAAACTTGGCAAATATACTAATAAATAGTTTGATGCTTTTGTTGCCATGTGGAGTATTTTGATTAGTGATATGAAATCTGTGGCTTCTCCTCAATGTAGTAATTTCCCAGCCGATTTTGTGTATGAGCGGTGTTTTTACTTGTTCATATATATATGGAAAAGCCTTGGATCAATGCTGACAATTATTCATCATTTTCGGGATAGAAAGTTAGTCATTTTAAGGTGAAACGATTTGTTTACGAAAAACAATTTTAGGAAATTAAATAAGTTAAAGGGACGAGTTAGAATCGCAATATATAATCTTTGGAATAAATATCAGAAAACGATACAATGAACAATGTAGAATACATGCAATGAAAATGTGAGATATCTATAATGTTAGTTTTCACAATATTATGATTCATATCATCATTAAAAAAGTAAATTACTTATTACCTTTCATGTATTTTTGTTAGTGATTTATTTTTTGTAGCATACGTTGAAATTATGATGGTCAAATATGTGAAGAGCGAGAGAAAAGTGACGAATTCATAACAAGACATTAATGCCTAATGAAAAGAATTTCCACCCTACTGAAAAGTAAATCCTGAAAACAAAATGCCACTTCATTTATATTATTATACTCAATCACATTATTTTTGAAAACATTAATTTTTTAAATTATTTTTCGTTCATAAAGAAATGTTTGCTTTTGAAAAATGTATCGTAGTTCGTGACTTCCTATACAGGCTAGGTCTCAAGACCTGCAAAACAACTAAAACATGGAGATGATTTACGGTAGTTTACAGATCCACCACCGGCGTGTCTTATACCTCCCCTCCCGCCCCCACGCACTGCATTTTCTTCTTTCACTCACCGCTGATTCTCCACTTTGTCGGGAGGTCCTATCTCCTAGGTTCGAACACGACGGTGGCAGGATTTCGGACACCAGCTTGTTAGCTGGGTCTATTTCAGTTGCAGTCTGGAAGATAATTCTTGCGGTCGGATGCTATGATAGTTTTACGTGTTTTTTTTACGATCAACACCTGGCGAATGCCGGGGCAGTCGCCTATCAAACGGGCCACGAACCACGCGCGATGGTTCCTTCCTTTTCCTTATCCTATCCACGGGAGCTGCTTCTCCCCAACTTCACTTCCATTTTCATAATCGTCTTGTAAATCCTCCGGACATCACAATTGTCCCTAGCTTTCTTCATATTTCAAGCACTCTATGACTCTTGCCCGCCATAGAGGGGGCAAGAACACCAATTGTTCAATTTGATGACAATTTCAATATTTTCTACTTGCCGAGATGGCTAGGTGAAAACCCATCTCTCAGTAGAATCCTTGCGTGAGAGGGCACATGGCCACAGTCCCGAAACTGACGGACTTTCAACCCTGGCTACATAGCTAGATCGAATTATTATTATTATTATTATTATTATTATTATTATTATTATTATTATTATTATTATTATTATTATTATTATTATTATTACTATTTTTTCCATTTTTCAACTATTAATATTACATCATTGGGATGGGGTTCTAAAACTCAAGAAAGCGTGCGCAGATGATTTTCTCCCCTATACGTCACGTACATTTTTTTACTGTTTTTAACTAAATAAATAAATAAATACTTGGATGCGACAAAACTCCACAAGCCGACATGTATCTTAATGCTGTATCCCACTTTCTAGCGGTTACCGAACACAATTTTTCAGTACATAACATGCACGTCTGTAATAGGACTAATGACCTAATTACTAGTCGTAGTTGGTGCCTAAAAACCTTAAATACTCACTCACTCAATGCTTTTTCTAAACCTTTACGCAGGTAAGCATTTCTTCTCAACCTCTTAACTTATAACAAGTGCTAATGCAGTAAATATGTTAAAAGTTATAATACTTCATTTATGATTCTCTTCATTCGATCAAGTGGACAATATTCTCTTTCGAGAGGAGTGACGTTTCCTATTCAATATTTGTCCGTTTCTCATCTCTTTCTGAAGGAAAGTAACTGACTTTCAGTTTTTTAAAAGAGAAATGGAATTCAGGAGTCAAAAATCGACTAGATTCCTTGAAAATTTAATATCGAAAATACTGATATATAAAATCTGCGCTATCGGAAGGTACAATATCCAGAAAATTCGATATCGAAAATAATGAGAAAATTGAGAATATTGCAATGACAGCGGGATATTTGAAGTTGAGGAAGCCATAACTTTCCCAAATCGTGATTGCCGGTCAGCGCTCTTGGGATATAGAATATCCAGAAAATTTGATGTAGAAAATAAAGAGAAAATTTAGAACATTGCAATGATTGCAGGTAATTTGAAGTTGAAGGTGCCTAACTTTTTTCAACCGGTGTGAGTTGGTCTGCGCTCCCGGATGGTAGAATGTCCAGAAAAGTTGATATCGAAAATAATGAGAAAATTTACAATATTGCAACGATTGCAGGATATTTCAAGTTGAGGCTCGTGACTGTCGGTCAGCGCACTTGGAACGCACAAAATCCACGACGCCTCGGGGAACTTTTGCTCGCAGCGCCCACGTCGCGGCCGCGAGGTTAAACAGCGTTCTCGGTTTCCCCCGCAAAGAGGATCATGATGGCCGCGATGAAAAAGCAAAGCAAGCACAAGCGTAATGGGAGCTCAGATTTATTGTCTTTGAGGAGGTTGAGCGTTTCCTTAAATTTATTCACACCGGCTCCCTCATGCACGCACAAAATCTCTTGGAAATGACGCTCGTTATGTAGATGTAAACATGATCTAATTGGTGGGTTGTTTCGTCATATGTAACACAATTTCGTTCGGGAAATCTCTAGCACGCCGCATAATACTTTATTATGGATTTTGTTTCGAAGCAATTTCCTTCGCTGTGTGCGTTGCGGAGGATGTGTTCACGGAATAGAAACTAATTTCAACGCGCGGAACTCAATATTTCATTGAAAAATTGAATGCAAATATTAATCAGTTAAAATATAGGTCAATGATCTGGCCTACATTTCGTGTATTGAGAATCGTATTTTAAAAACACTACGAAATAAAAACATTTCGTGGCAAATATAAGTTCACGAATATGTTTTTGAATAAATTTTTTTTTTGTTCTTTGGATGAAAGAAAGACGGAAAAATAAAATCCTACGGCAACTTTTCTTTAATTTTCTTTAAAATATTTGTAAAAAGATTACTAAAAGGATATCCTTTCATTCTGGCGGAGTATCCGATTGGAATATTGAAATTTACATATTTACGCGAAATTGAAGAAAAGTTTGAAAGCGATTTATTGTCGCTTAGGAAATCTCTGCGAGGTTTTTGCTGCACAAACACCGATAATATTCCTGTCAGTAGTTCCGAGAAAGACTTGAATAAGTCCAATTCCTTGAGAAAAGATGTAGGAACGTTCTTAAGTAAAGAATGGGTAGAAAAGAACACGGAGAAGTTAGAAGAGACGAATTACAAGGGAACACGATTGTGGATGTTTAAGGGAAATGTTTGAAAGCAATCTGGGTGGAATGCGGAGCGAGTCAAATACGGCGGCGGTACGGGGGAGTGGGGGGGGGGGGAGACCTCGCGAAGAGTGAAGGAAGAAGTGCGGTGCGTGTATCTGATCGTGCGTGGGAAGCGGGGCGGGAGCTGCAGCTGAAGGCGGGGAGGGGGAGCGGTCGGGAGGGGGGAAATGGTGGCAGAGAGTCTGCAGATTTGAGAGGCCAGCAAACACACAGTTGGATTCAATTACCAACCCTGCGGACGCGTCCTGCCAGTCATTCTCGTTGTCTTCGTCTGTCGCATGCACACACACATGCACACACGCGCGCGCGCACACACACACACACTCACACACACACACACACACACACGCACACACGCGCGCACACACGTGCGCGCGCACACACACACGCACACACACACGCGCGCGCGCATCCAGTGGGCGGAAAATAGTTTGGGCGCGGTTTTTTCTTTTTTCTTTATTTCTTCTTTTGTCTTTTTTGTCGCATGATTCGTACGAACGGGAAGCGTAACACCGAAAATAATTATCTTTCGGATCGCGCGGCATTATTTTCCATGTCACTGTTTTCGTATGTTTCCGCGATATGTTTGCCCTTCATTTTTCAACTCGACCATAATTGGTGCGGTAATGTAATAGAGCAAGTGATACATCAATCATTTATCTGAACCTCTAGCTAACTCTATGTGGCGTACTATAGAGCAATGCTGGATTTATCATTACGCAATACCTCGATTCATAAGTTTTGCAATCGGAAAATCTCCAGCATCTCCAGAAAATGATTAATTACTGCTTTGAATTACACAGACATTTACTAAATATTTTTCGTATAGTAAATTATACTCGTTAATTCCCCCAGAAATCCCTTTGTTATCACTGGGTTAATGGCACGAATGCAATGAAAACTCGACAACTACTAATCAGAACTAAGGAAAAGAACAGAAGATAAAACATTTATGAAGAAATACTTAATTACTACCGGAATTTCTACTAGATACATGAATATTTAAAGTAGGCACACTTAAATGTTATCTCTTTTTCACTGGTCTGATGGTATGTGAAATATTAGTATTGTCTTTCACAACCAACATGGATAAGAATTCTTCAGCATGGATAAGGACCAAGCACAATGATTTGTCATTAGCTGACTAATAGAACATAAAGTATTTATCATGAATAAATTAAATATATAGTAAAACATATTTGGTGAAAGCATCTAACAAATGTTAAAAATTATAAACGTCAGTTGTGTTCACCTGTTCTGGTAATTACACAAGAAGAATATCTTCTGAATCAAAGTTACTCGCTTTTCCATTTTCCAAGATTTTTAGACATTATATTATCTCTCATATGTGTCTTCACTCTCGCCAGGAAGTGTAGTGGTTTTCTGAGCTTCTTCAAACATAACCAATATCTTACTTTTAACAAAGTTTTCTTATCTACTAAGTCATTATAGTGATCATAAGGACACAATGCGAGGCCCACTAAAATGAGTTTTATTGAGAACTTTTTTCCACGTTCAGTGTGAATATGACGTCATCGAATGTATATTCTGAAAATCACGATATGCTTCTATTTTTCAAAATTGAAATTATTCTTAAATATAAATAAAAACATTAAACGTGTACACATTAACGTATATAATGGGGTATAATTGTACAGGTGGTAAATACGGAAACTTGCTTCTAATGTCGCTTTTTTTCTTGATCATACCACTCCTTTATTCGATAGTTTCGTGAATTAGAATAAAAAAGCTCTCTCCTATTTTACAAAATAAAGCCACTAAGTTTCGCATAAGCTATCTGGGACCTATTCTAAACAATTATAAACTTTCTAACCTCTTTAAAATTCTGTCTATCCTGTTTCCACATGGCGCATTTTGCATCTCAAGAAGCCTCTCGTATTGTATTATTTTCTAAATGGGCAATTATTGATTTTGCGTAATGTAATGCCGTTCTAAAACCCCTAACAGTTTTCTAGCATGTTTATATCGTAATGTTTCTCATATTATACAAGAGATAAGATAATATACTAATCTCTTCTCGTATTCTTTATCAAGCCGCAATCTAATGATGATTCACATACTAATCAGAGTATGATAATTATTTTCATACATTGATCAGTCTATAAATCATCATAGAGGTGATACTCATTACTTGACAATTGCATGTGTGATAAATATTTTTATTGCATACATGGAATACAACAAAAATAAAGAATTATTATTATCATCACATAAATTTTCGACAACAGATGTTAAGTGCCGGTTAAATATAAAACATACTTTACATTGCAATCAGCTTCTTAAAGAGCAGATCTTGAGATTGTCGGTGCCTCTACATTATTTTGCGCACGATATGGGCTCTCCCCAATAAAGTAATGTCTTGCATTTTCCATTCTTTGAATGGCCTAGTAGTTAAGCCAAGTGCTTACACAAATTTTGCGAAACAAATCCCAGAGCTCCGATAATGGTAAGACCTGTGTGTTTGCGCCACATTCAGCTGATCTCTTGCCTCTTCTTCGCCTTCCAAACTCGTGCAGTTAAGTTTCCCTGCCCACTTGTTCATAACTGATTGCTTAAGCAAGTAGAGCCATTTTTTTTCCAAATACCTGATATACTTGTTCAGTTTGTTGTTATCGTACGATCAATATGAATTTGTTGGACGTACGTTTTGTTATCCAACAGACATCACAGTTTTGATGAGCGTTCGTGCCAGTTGAGGACGTGTTGACGAAAGATGGGAATTTTTTCAGATGTGAATAAATACCAAATACTACATTGATTCTAAAGCTCTTTAATCGGTAACGTGTTATGTTGAGAAATATAAAGATAGAATACAAATAATTACAATGATTAAAGATATACTTTGGAGCTGAAAAGATTTACAGGATGTATTTAATATTTAAAAAAACGGATAAAATGGAATTAATGTCACTTTTACGACTGTCACAATCTCTCTTAATGAGAAATCGAAATTGTAATATAATTTCAGTTTTTTGAACTAAGGTAACAATAAATTGTTTATGCAACCTAATCAACACGGTATTGAACAACGAAACTGATGATGCAATTTAGCTTATTATTACAGTTCCAAGTGGTATATTGTTCAGCATTTATTGTATTTAATATTCTTCTTCGCAGCGTTATTTTAGCAGTCTCTCTTTTTTGTGCCGTTTCATGAATATGGTTCGTATGAAGTAATTTTTCTCGTATGGATGATTCATGACGATGCATTCTAAAAGTTTTAGTTAGTTACTATAGTAAAAATATGGATAATAAGTAAATCTCTCAAGTGTAATGTTACACTTATATGTTTTGACATAATAATGTATTAGCTTAACTAACGTATATAGGAATAGAAAAATAACGTGAATGAAGAGTGTAAGTCTTAAAATATTTTAGTTCTATCATTTAAATAACAATCGAGATCAATGTCATGGGAGTCCTTTTGCCAGGAAGTAGAGGGCTAAGTGATTAGCTTTTCCTCAATTTTAGTTTTTTTAAAGAAAATTAATATTTAATGAAATAAGTTTCATCAAAATTTAGAGTATTACTTGATTAAATTACTTAGTACCTTGCATTATTAACTTTTGATGGACTTTTGAAACAAAATTTAAAAGGGTTTGTTGGTCCAAATAAAATACCAAATATTGCATTTATTGGACTTTAATTGTCTTATTCTGACCTCCTTTAAGTCTTAGATCTAATAACTTCTCCTTCTTTCATTCAAGAAGAACGCACGTGTCCCTGTTCTGTTTTCATAATGTTCTTTTGTTTATTGTTATTGTCACCTTTTTTAGGTCTTCCGACATCTCTTTTGCCGGCTGGAATATAGAGCATTACCAAATGGGAAATTCTATTATCGTCCATTCTTGGCATATGTTATCTCCACAAATCTACATAATCCTCTAGTTTTTCATTTATATTATAAATGCCAAGATCTTTTCGAATATCTTAATTTCTTATGAGTTCATATTTGGTGCAGCGTTTAACTTTTCTCAAGACTCTTATTTCAGCTTCTTAGATTTTGCTTTCGTCTTTCTCTTCACTTATCTACCATTCGCTGCCATACAAAAGAACAGGAATTTTAATTTTCTTTTTTTTGGGGGGGGGGGGATTCTGAGATTACATTCTTATTGTCAATGTTCATGCAGATTTCATACTGATCTAGGTAACTTTTCTTCGGTTTCTTTTGGACTTGTTACGCCAGCAGCAAATAACAACACATTTAAGTATTTATTTATGCTTAGTTGTGTACCAGGGCTGACTTCTTTCCACTTCTGTATCAGGTCATCAATGTACTACGTATATAGTGAATAATGTTGGAGGCAAGCTGTATCCCTGTTTCAGTTCACGATTCACAATATTTTGTCAGTTAGTTTCCTTACAGTAATTATAAAATTTTTGACACTTTGACATGTTTTAAGAATTTCTATCACGTGTTTAAGGTAACAATTATTCTTAATTGTATTTCATAATGTATTTCTGTCAACACTGTCGAATGTTTTTTCTAAGTTAATAAAAGCAAAATGTGTTTCGCAATTGACCTTTATCTCTTCGTTTTTCTCAAATTCTTTTAATAATAAAAATGTTCACCTCTTTTGGAATCCATCTTGTCTTTCTTATTAACAGGCTTCCGCTATGCTTTCTTGGCGGGAGTTAATTATTTTTGTATAAAATGTATAACTTGCATTTATCAGGTACCTGTAATTATTGTAATAATTTCTCTGCCAATTTTAAATCAGAAATATGACTTTTTATGTTTTTCAGGATACTGGTATTTTGGAGTTTCACTAGCATTCATTGAACTACAAATGCAAAAGTCTGAATTCACTTAGAGGGTCTGCGTATTTATGAAGTTCTGTATTGATACCATCTAGGGCACACCCTTTTCTGTTTTCTACACCTTTTAGCGCTGCGTAAGGTGAATATAAAGTGATCCAATTTTCTCTGATATTAGAAGTCTCTCAGTTCCAGAGCTTTTTGTAATGTATTTTATGTTCTTTGACAACTACTTTGCAATATATCTGCTAATTATTTTTTCTGTTTGATTCAGATGTCTCATAAATTCGAATGCAAACATTTGCTTTCCTTTGTATGTCGTGTTCTGTGTTTGTTACAAGATCAACCCTTAATGTTTGATATTCAGATCTGATTTGTTGTCTTATATTATTTCTTTTTGGTTTATATTCTTTCTCAGCTTCCAGTGATCTATTGCAAAGAAGTTTTTTGAATGCTATTTCTTTATCTGATATTATCTTTATTTTATCTTGACATTATCGTTCCATATTCATAATCCATTTTATTTCCTGAACTACTTTTCATTCCCCATTGTTTTTATTGCCTGCCTTCTCTATGCCTTGTTGATATTCTGCTATAATACGTCTACATTGTCAGCAGTTGAAAAGTTTAAAAGATTTTCTGGTAACCTAATTTGATACTGTCTTCTAATACTTTGTTGTTCGAGAATTTATACTTTAAAGACTCTATTATGTGTTTGACTTTTAGCTCTAAAATTCTTCCACTTTTCATCCAATGTAACAGTTGCGATTACCAAATAGTGGTCAGTGTACCTATCACTTCCTCACTTGTGTACCTATCTGCACTGAGACTTTCTTTTTCCAGAGAATCATACAAAACTTGGGTGTGTTCTTTTCTTACCTCTTCATAGGCGTAAACATCAATTGTTACTAAATATTTTCTATTTTAAATGTACAAATGACCATTCTTTCGTTTATAAAGGAGTATTCAGTTATTTTATTTTGCAATGTTTAACTGTCAAATATTGCAATCCCAGCTCGAGCATGTGCTGTGAGACACTCGACTGCAATTTACGGAGTAATAATTCAGATCTTTTGTACATTTACGTTTTTATTTGTTTGTGTTATGACGCACATGCCATTTTGTTTCTCGTTTAGTTTAAAGTCCGGCTCTTCTTTGCTTTCCAACCCTCTGACATTCCGTACAGTGGCAATTTTTGTTCGGTTCGTAAAATCCAATCGTTTGTAATTTTCATATTTTTATGGTTTCCTTGTCCGGTTGTTTATTGTGAAGCGTTTCAGTATGCATAAAATCCTCTGACCACGTGCTGGGTACTGCTTAAATTGAGTTCGTTGATGGGGCTGTCCTTTCATAGATTCCAAGCCAGGTGAGTAAAATTTTGGGTCACCGTCTCTAGGCAGGCTAAGCTTTCAACTTTCTAAGCTACGTGCTAAGCTAGCAACTTGCTTTCAATTGCTTTCAACAGGCTAAGACTTCTGCCTACCCCTTCGAAGTCATCTTTACCAGCTTAAGTAGCTCAGGGCATCAACTGATGTCACTGCAGGGCATCTGAACGGGAGGTCCTAGGGTTCGCGACCCGACGATTTTTGACGCTAGCTAGATAGCTTGGGCGAATTAAGCAGCTGTCTGGAGGAGAGTTCTAGCGGCTGACTGCACTAAACGGCAGTTTTCTGTAGTTTCTCCGATCACCACCAGAATGACGTGCCCTTACAAACAGGCCACGGACCGCGCACGATCTTTCCTTCCTTTCGTGTTCTATCCTCAACCCATACACTTACACTTTTATGCACTACACTACTACACATGATGAAATACCTGTTGGAACCTTAGAGCGTGTCCCGTCTGAGGCGGTGCTGCGCTGGTGGGTGATAACTGGTTGAGGAAAAACCCCGCTAGCAGACTTGTAGAACGGTACCGGATCTCGCCATTCAGTTAGGAATGATCGCAGCCACCTTCCACGATAAAAAACTTGCACTACACTTACGGGACTGATGACCTTACTATCAGATGACGCGCCCGGAAACATTCATAATTCACATCACTCAATCAAAGGAGGTCATCATCGCCATGTCGGATGTCTTCTTCGACAACTTGTCGTTCCGATGCTCACCCGGCCTTGAAGTCCTATTCTGGAGAACATCTTTGCCTTACTCCCCTTTAACCTGTCCAGCAAGGGAGACAGTAGCAATGCTACCGTCGACGTAGCTGTAAAAAAACACGGGAGTTCTCAAATACCGCTATCGTCAAGTTAAAGTTCTCCCTATGTGGAGTCATTTTAATGTCACTAGACGATTTTTTTTCATTTTCTTAATTGTAAAACTTTTCAAATTATCCTGATTTTATTGTAGAACTTTAACTCACCACATCATGCCTTTTTAGTTTTAATATATTTGCTGTTTTTTATAACTTATTATTTTCATTTTTCTCGATTTGGTCCTATTTCTGTCTTTTTCTACAGTAATTAATATTGCTTTTCCACATTACGTACGAAGTGTTGTTGAAAATACTGTTTTAATTTATTATAAACTTGAATTAGACGGAATTAAATGTGTCTAATTGTAGCTCATTAATGTGTTAAATAATTATGAATTATATTTTATCTGAACAGTCACTACCAGTAGCTACCTCAATATTTAATTTTTATTAGGAAAAAAGGAGAAGTGACAGTGATGATTTTACCACGGTCGTCTGACGACTAACGTACTTCAAAACGCATTTGGATTTTTAAAAAAAGCGAGCAAGTCAAAACGACTTTTTAATAATTGTTTAGAACCATTTCATCATTTTCCTCCAATTTTTAATTCAACAAACGGTTCAGAATCTTGTCACTTTTCGGGGAGTTGCCTATTACATTTCGGAAAAGTATATACATAATCCACGATCGACAGCACAAATGTTGACCTGAGTGAAGCGCCATCAGTTATGATGTCAATTAATTATTTTCAATCTATATGGTAACTAAACATGACAGCCTGTTTTGGAAATACTTTAAGGTGATCATTTACCAGCTTGAGTTTTCATTTGTATCCTTTCCGTGACTCGACCTTTAACTCGTGAATAATAGTGAGTTGCTCAGAATTACTTTATTTCTTGTTATACAAGTGAATTTGAGGTAGTGGTACAAACTTTCAGTTGATAGTTTTGATCAGTTCTAATTTAAACTTTGGAGAAAAGAAAGGAAACGTTAAAAATTATGGACCAGCTGAATCCGTGCAAAGAAATTCACTCCTTAGCGCACGTAAGGGATACTGAAAAACTCTCATTTTTGAACCTATATTCAATTCGTAAATGATCATTTAAATTTTTAAATGAAGTATTTTGATCGGGATCAGCTTGGACACAATAAGGAATTTTTATATTACTTTAGCACATTGTTTTGAATTAACATCAGTGACGTACCAACAGGTGGATCATTCGGATTCTTTTTCTCCCGCATGCATGAGAAATGCAACGGAAACTGCTCTCCTGACACTGCCGCCAAAAAGTGTAAAAGACAAAAAGTGCGAGAAAGTAAAAATAACTGTTAACAACACGCTTTTAACAAACACAAATTACAATATAGAATATCGTTCTCTTTGAAGCTAAGCTAGAAATAAATTGTCTAAAATTCTCATTTTGTAGATTAGGGATATAAATACAAAACATGTGTCCCTATTTGGCACAGAAATAAGGATTTAAGACTAAAACGCATCGTATTCGAGTTATACACAACAATAGTGTGCTTCAGAGTATTGCGGGTTGCATCTGCAAGCTATATCTTTAATTTCATACAATCGTAACAGATGTTAGATATAAACTTTATCTTTCCGCACATCTTTTTCGGGTAAACTTTTACTATATCAAAAATCATACTCCTCCGTGCGTACAATACGCTTCCAAAGGGATACAAAGTTTTCTTTTCACGTATTAATATATAGATTAGCGTAGTCGTGTAGGCGGTGGTGCGTCCGGCGTAGTCGTGTGGTGCGGGTTGCGTCGTACATAGCGACGTGGGTGGGGAGGTCTCGTGGGAACGCCATGATGCAGCATTTCTCCCGACTGGCGCGCTGGCAGATGCCGCGTGTGCATTCCACGGTTGGCATCTGCTCGCTGTTTACTCTTCGCAAGGCAGAGTGACGTTCCGTTCCACTAAAGATTCTATGACAGCTCCCCCACACATGAGAGCGGGTGCAGTTCCCATCCAAAGGGCAAACAATTGCTAGGCAATTTTGATCTGAATCCTTCGTTTCCTAAACTGAATAGTTTTCAAGTTTTACTTACTGAGTACGGTTTGGACCCATTCTTTTTTCAAAATAAATATCTACTTAAAAAATATTTTTATTAATACAATATAATGATTATATGGATTGTGGAATTTTTGTTCCTAATTCCAGGTAATGAAGGTAATTTTTATTTTAAATGAAAAATATAATTATATTCAATATTTTTCATTTATTATTTTTATACAATTTTTACTTCCAGTCTCTTCAGACTCCGATTCCTTTAATTTATTTTATTATTATCCTTTAATTAATTAATTTAGTATTTTAAATATTGTTATACCTTTTAAAATTAGTTGTAGTTACGATAGGGTTAAACAGGGACCAATGTCTTCTGTAAAGTCTTACAGATACAGGTTTTCTAAACATTTTGAAATATTTAATATATTAAATACGTAAAAAGACGCTAAGTTTCTATAACTACTAATAAAATCGTATCAGACAATTTTATGAACAGCCAGAATTATATTTTAAAACCACCACTAACTTTAATAGTTATGTATGTATTTAGAGCGTTAAGTAGATTTGGTGCATACAAAATTTTATGGTTTACTGGTTCGCTGCTCAATCAAACGAGAATTTGAAACATTTTATAATTTTTCTTGCGTCTAAAGTAAAAAAACGCATTGAAAGCGTCATTTGTCAATATGACGTCAGATAAACAAAATAGCCTGTGTATCTAATAACTATTGCATAATCATAACCTTTTCATGAAAATTTTAACTACTCTCGTTGAAATAACTATTACATAATCGTTGTTGGTCTGAGTTGTTCATACAAAATGAAACAATATTGTGAACTTCCGATGTAAATTCATGCAAGTGCTAACAAATCTACGGACACGGTTTCCAGTAACGTCTCGAGAAATATATGAAAATGATAATGGCGTATTTGAAACTAATATTGAAAATAGCAACGTAAATTGCGCTGATAAAACGGTACTTTCAGGTTATTTGCCTCTGTCGCCAAATGTTACTGAGAATATTTTATAGCATCAAAAATAACATTTCGAAGATGTTATCCGATGTTACTTATACATCGTATTACTACTTGTAGTACTGCTACTCAAGAAGCAAATGTCTAAAAAAAGGTGATACGAGACAGTGAAATATGAGTTCATGATCATATATTTTTGGTGTGTTGGAGCGGGCTATAAAAGTATTCAAAGACCCGCACAGGTATAAAGAATCAGAAAGGCCCGCAAGGGTATACAAAAACGTTACGCGATTTGTTTCAAGTCCCTAAACATACAGCAATGAATTAGTAAACCATAATAATCATTTATACATTACTTACCTGCACAAAGCACACTTCCGTGGCGAACATAACCACACGCGTCTTACTATTATTGCGTGATTTTTCACAATTAACGTGCAGTATTCGTCAAGGCTTATGAAAGCCTATTAATATTTGTTGTTTTTCTACTATGCATGCTATTTTGTTAGTCATACTATTAGATTATTAAGTTAGTATTTATTTGCACTTATTTGTATAGTAAATGTTAGGTTATGTATTCTTTCATGTGTTATTATTATTACAATATTATTGTTACTGTAGTTGCTGTACTTGTGGTTCTAAAATATACCAAGCACCTATATTATAGGCTACCGAAAACCTTTCAAAAACCACGCTCTCAATTTCTTCAACTTCTCAATTTCAATTTACCACATGGCGCGACGATTGTATTGAATTTCACCCTTGAAAATCATGGAGGATGAATGTCGCATTTTAGCGAAAGACAACACCAATGTGTTGTTGAAATGAAATGAGAGGTGAACGATTAGAAAAGAATCAGTGGGTTCTCACTCATTCTTCTTTGCATTGCATGACCTGACGAAATAGGTACTTGTAGATACCTAAGATATAATATGTAGCCACATATATTTATGTAATTTCTTGGAGCAATTCTTTTAATAACTAGATACATAATTATACATAACAATGGGCGTTAATTTATATTATTAATTTATCGTATCTTAAACCTATTCATTCCCATTTATTTCCCAAAGAGTGAGGTACTACATTAAATCATTTTGGCAAATATATGATCCATAGCAAGTCATTAATGTCTAAGTGAATAAATTTCGTATATCACTTTTAGAGTAAAAAGTGCGCTTTCGTTGTAAACCTCCTTGAGAACTAAAGCACTTTTTCTCCGTAATTGTTTTCACAGGTAGTATCTTGGAGTTGGGAACTCTGGAGCTAACTCACTCGCGTGCTCTATCTTCGAAAGCCACGGGACGCGCGCGATCCTCGCTGGCTGCCTGCTCTCGACCGCTCGTGGCCAATCACCACCGTTGATGAAACAGCGCGACTTGTCTCGTTGAATAATTCATACGCTGACAGTCAACCTGTACTATAACTGTGGGCACAGAACGCATCCCTGTGGTTTGATACCGTTGACAATGAACGATGAACGGCATAATCAAACACCGTATGCAACGACAGATGAGGGACAGGGTAATAGAAAATAAGGAATGATTTGAAAGTACTAGTACTAATGTGATGGCAAAAGAAGTAATGTCATCTAAAATGAACGGGTACTTGGTAGTATGGATAAAATTATATAATAATATATGGATATGTGGTCTCAAATTGGAACTATCTTCAACTCTTTCATTAAAATGCTGCTCCTAATAATATAAATCGAAGTGAAGATGGAATAATTTCACAAAAACTGCTCTCCTAAAGAACTTTTAAAATTATCATTAGTATTCTTATTAAGAAAATTATTTAGCCAAACGCTGCAAAAATTGAAGACGAGATTTTGAGTGAAATACGTATTTCAGAGTCCCGCAAATCGGAATTTTTATTTTCTTCAAAATGCCTTTCCATCTATATGTCTCTCCGTCCGTTAACTGTGAACAATAATAGCGTCTAAAACGTTCGTAGAATTTTCAGGAAAATTGATATTTTCTGACCATTTTGTCTAATACCGCAATCCCTTGAATTTGAAAAGGGTATTTTTATTTTGCGAGATACTTTACATTAATAATTTACATTTTTAATTTTCTTATAAATTGCTTCTTTTTTATTTCCCCTTCTAGATTAGAGGAATATACGCTCATAAAATGCCGCTGATCCTGTTTTCATTAAAATATCCAAATTGTCGAAAATTGCAAACATGTAATTCTTTATATCTCTTCTTCAACTGCATTATTTAATATAGAGATTTTATATGATTGAAATCTGTTTTTTAAAACATGACTTGTGCGAGGGTTTTATAATGCCTATAAATGACTATTTTAGAGATAACTGCCTAATCGAGCGTTTAGAGCCTGCAAGTGCCTATATTGAATTTTCCGCATTTTTAATATTTTTTGTTCACTATATTTTGTTTTCTATAATCATTTTTTTGAGAAATCACTGATGGGTAAATTTTTACCGCGTAAAATCTGTCAGGGCGTTCTCCGATCGAGAAGTTCTCTACCCTGTGTGTTCTTGCCTGCCACGCGTCGAGGAGGGACACCTCTTAGAGACGTTTGAGAATTTGACCCCGTGCGGGTTACCTTATCTATTTCGCCGTAGCCATTAACGGCGCTCTACAGCATAGGAAATTGCTCTCGTCTTTCCGATTTCGCAATGATTAGTGAGCTATCTGTTCCTTACCAAGAACACAACTGTCTTCATAATAGCGCTACCGGCATCTTTCGCTTTTAGAAGATAGAATTACACAAGATAGGTGAAGTTTTCTTCCATGATTTTGTATTTATTTCGAAGTTTGATGAATGTCAGATCAGTAAATTTGTTGTTCCTGTTAAGCATTCTTGCTACTATCCCCCGATGCGTTTTTTGAGAATTGTGGTCATCATTTATGCAGTGCGTATTACGTATAAATATTAAAATTTTCAACTGTAATGCCTATTTACAAACCATTTTTTAAGTTTTTAAGTGCCAATTTACGTGCCTATTTTCGACCTTCTTAGTGTCTACAAGTACGAGCATAACGTATAACACTAGTTAACGTTCATACACGCCAGTTGGACCTTTTTCCTTCATGAGTTTTATACATTCGTAAAATAAGGGTTTATTGTCTGATGATTTGTTTGAAAAACTGGTCGCTTTAAAAGGAAATTCCGTTTATATGAGATAGACTTATAAGTTAGTGTTTATAATTGTATGACTTCCATTAGTAATTTATTGTAATCGAAGATTACAATAAATTGTTGCAATGAAAAAATAATAATAAAAATATTTTATTTACTGTATTTTCAGTATCTGAAGTATTTTAAATACGTATATATTTAGCTATCAAAACCTAATGTATTTTGAGTATTATTTAAATAATTATTTACGAAGTATTTTGGCGAAGTATTTAAATACTAAAATAGAAGCATTTTGCTCAACCCTGACTTCAATATATATGTACAGATTTTGTTCGATATAAAATAGTTCAATCACGTTTTCAAAAAAGTGTTTAATTCTATGTTCATAGTGAATTGTGATTGTATTATTCCATAATTTGTAAACTTCCCTTATTTTATTAGTTTTCGAGAGACTTCATACTGAACGACATTTGACAATATTTTTTAGGATTTTGATTTTTCATTCAGTACGCATGTAGTACTATTCTGTAGATCTTTTGCGCGATGTAATCGCAGTAATTGAGTTACTTTTTTTTATTTTTGAATGTAGCTGAGTTTCATTATGTAAAATAATGCAGTTGAAGCTTATGTATGTTATACATACACTATTCAGAAGTTGATATATAAATACAAGGTTTTAACTTTCCAATGAGAGAATATTATAGTTCTATTTTTTTAAATAATCGTAAGATTTGATTATAATAAAAAAGTTCAATGGCTACTTTTAAGGATACAGTTTAAGTACTGATTGAAGCAAAATGAATATTTAATGAAGTTTACTAATGTTATGTGCGCTAAAATATATTTTTTTATTATTTATGATACATATATCGAATCTTTTATAACTCATTAAGTTATAATTAATTTATATTAAGTTTGTATAACTCATATAACAAAGAGAAACGGTGTCCAGTTAATGTAATTTACAGGACATGTTGCTGTCTTCTGATAGTATCATACTAATACATCACTTTCTGCATTAGTGTTGATTTCAGTAATGGTTGGAGGTCGACGTTTTATCTCATTCTTTTTGTATCGGAGTAACACGGCACTCTTACAAATAGAGCGTATCTAATTTATTCTTATCGTAATTCCTTTATATTCATTTCCTATTTTCATTAAATGAGCTATTCCATCTTTGCAAAGTTTAGAAACAGTTTTCAAATGAATTCAAACGCAATTATTCCTTATTTTCAATTATAAAGCAAGTAATGTAGACCAAAATTAAAATATGTCAATATTATTAGTCGGTTGGGAAACTAAAACTAAAATTATAATTTGAAAGGTATAGCCTTTAACATAAATCACAGTAGAATATGAAATGAGAGTATATTTTATAATTACATTGCAGACTACAACATGTGCAAGATTGTATTTCAGCAATTACATGTTTTAAATATTTTTTATACAGAAGGTAATAAAACTCAACACCAAAACGTCAGGAATTAATGTTGATACAGAAAGAAAATGAATTACAAATTGATTCCGGAAGTGTTTGATTATATTTATCGTTTTTACGTTACAATACTCATTAAAGTAACTCTTGGCAATGTTAGGGCATTATTAGGTTGCTGGACTAAAATTAGATACTGTTTAGAGTGGTTAGTTGACAAACCGTGATGTGAATAAAATTTATGAATCGAGAGTGTCTTGTGCTGCGCTCCGCACCCCCAACTAATTTCCCAGTTTGAAGACGTAGCCATATCGGTTCGTTTTGTTTGTTTTCTGTTGATTTCAGTCTACTCTAATATGATATATAAGAAGTTTGTAATCTCTGGTTTTGGTATACTCAAACAAATAACTGCACTGTCGGCATTACATGGAGGATGAAAATTCTCTGAGAGCGATTCATTTGTATAATGAAGGATACAATCTGCGTATATCAGTCCGAATGGTGTTTGAAGAATATGATCACCGCCAGTGCGAACACGAGTTTAACACATCTCCAAACACTGGTAACATTTTAAGTCTTTGATGTTATGGACTGCTGTGCATGTTGTACTCTCCGTACAGGAATTGTGGCAGCATGTAAGACAGTACGCAATATACCAGGAATGATTGAACGGGTTCAGTACTCAATGCAAAGTCTGAGGTGGGTAGAGATCACTTTGAACATTACTTATGAAACGTTAAAATATCGCCTGAAATAGTAAATTGAGAAATGTAATTTTCCGGATCCACACTGTACTGAACTTTCCATTTTCTCTCTCTAGAAGGAATTCATTCTTGAAGTTTGGCCGTTGAATGTTGTATTCTATAATTTTACTTATAACCTCTTTAATAAAATAATGGCTGGGTATACGATACAGAAACGGCATGCACGAGAAATACGTCAGCAATTTTGTCTTCTTGAAGGTTGAAAAACTAACTGTAATTTTATTGCAGTTATTCACAACCAATAAGTATTTAAATAATATCTATGTTTTATAAAATAATCAAAATATTTAGAAGTGTGTAATGAAATGATAAAAATAATTAAATAATGAAATTTTGAATTGAGAAAAAAATGCATTGAAAGCACTAGGCAACCTTTCATGTTTTTCCTAGATATATTTCTGCGCAATGGCGACGGCGAAGGGTCTGTCGTGCATGATTCACCGCTCACTCGGAGGCGTTACTTTCCCTCGAGCGGCGCAGATGCGTCCTTGTGCGAGGCGAGCGAGTGGTGCGCGGAGTAGGAAGCGATTGCGCCTATCAGGCGGGGGCGGCGTTATCTGGCCGGCGCCGCCCCCCGCCCTCGCGGAAGTGGATGCACGAGGGCGCGAACTGGTCGGCCACGCCGCGCCCCGCCCGGGCCCCGCACTGCCCCACCCCTCCCCGCCCTGCCCTCCATCGTCGCGCCCTGCCCTGTCCCGCCGTCTCCAGCATTGCCCCGCCCTGTCCTGGCTCACCCCGCCCCCCACCCTGCCTTTCCCCTCCGCTCACTACCCTGTCCCGCCGTCTCGGGCACTGCCCCGCCCTTCTTCCCCCAGTCCTGCCTTGCCCCGCCCCTCCCCGCCCTGCCCTCCATCGTCGCGCCCTGCCCTGTCCCGCCGTCTCCAGCATTGCCCCGCCCTGTCCTGGCTCACCCCGCCCCCCCTTGCCTTGCTCCGCCGCTCACTACCCTGTCCCACCGTCTCGGGCACTGCCCCGCCCTGCCTCGCCCAGTCCTGCCTCGCCCCCCCCCTCCCCGCCCCGCCCTCCACCGTCGCGCCCTGTCCTGTCCAACCCGTCTCCACACTGCCCCGCCCTGCCTCGCCCCGCCCCTCCTTGCCCTTCCCGGTCGCGGTCCGCCCTGTTCCGCAGTCTCCGGCACTGCCCCGTCCTGCTTCGCCCCGCACCTCCCCGCCCTGCCCTGCCTCGCCGCGCCCCGCTCCCCGTTTGGCTCTGCTCCGCCCCGCCACGCTCCACCTCGCTCCTCCCGACCGTCCACCACACTACCCTTTTTCCCTACTCCACTTCTCTCTTCCTCACACCGTTGCATTCCACCCCTTCCCCGCGTTAATCCCCTCACACGTCTTGCTGTCTTCCGCCCCCGTTCCATCCCGTCCTGCTCCACTCCTTGTCCAGTTCCCCCCGTCGCCCTTCCTGTCGGTCCGTCCTGGCGCTTCTTTCCACCCCTTCCTTCACCCTTTATCTCGACCTTTCCCTTTGGCCATCCCTTCAACGTCGCATTCCCTGTCTCTTCCCGTCCCTTCCCGACCCTTCCAAGTGCCCCTCCTGGCGCTGGCGCTGGGCGCTGCTGTCTTCAGAGCCGCTTCACAACCACCAAGGAAGGACTTCATTGAAATCAGAACATCTGCAATCGTGTTTGTTCAACGTGATAGGCCGTTCCAAATAATACAACCTAAACCGGGAGATAAAGAAGAGGGGAACATTACACGCATGTATCTTCTCTGATATACCGTTTCTTCTCTAATATTCAAAAACAAACTATCTTTGTAGTCTAAATTTACGAAATGTTCTCTTCACGCAAGAATTTTATGTTGATGACAATATATACATCCGTCTTGGTCTTAGTTTTGGGGCCAGCAAATCTGGAGGAGGAGGAAGTACTTGATTGCTTGAATCATTAATTAGTGTTTCCGAGTGCGTCAACTGCTAATGTCATTACTGCCGTAAGCGTAGTGTGAGTGTTATTACACACGGTGGTGCTGATCTTCCCTCGATGGATGATAAAATCTGGCGTCTTTCTACATATCGGATAGTGGGATTTTCCTCAACCAGGTATCTCCTACCAGCGCAGCATCGCCCCAGCCTGGACAAGACCTAAGCTCCCGTTAGATCTCATGGCACGTGTGGTGGTGTAGTGTGAATGTAAGTAAAAGGTTAGGATAGGACAAGAAATGGGAAAGATATATCGCGTGCGATACATGGTCCGTTTGTTGGGGTACTACTCCGGCATTCGCATGGTGTTGATCGCAGAAACCACAGACAACTACCGATCAGAGCAGCCGGCCGTTAGATTTCTCTTCCAGACACCGGCTGGATTCGACCTAGCTATCTAGCTAGGGTCGAAAATACAGCCACCAACGGGACACGAACCCTACAACCTCCCGGTCAGAGACCCTGCAATCCCATCACTTGATGCCCTGAGCCACCTAAGCCGAAGGCGGAAGTCATGATGGTGCCAAACGTTGAGGGAGATGCAGCATACGGCATCCCACATTTCAGTGAAGTTGCGATGTTTACAAACTGGGTGCTATCGGGGTGTGTGCGCGGTTTGGCGCCGCGTGGCGGGTTGCAGCGCGGACGCCTGGCGCCGGCCACTTCACTGCACCTGCCGGAGGATGCGAAAACGCTGTCGCCGCTTATCAGGCGCCCGCCTTCATCTGGCGCTCTCCACGCGGAAGTGACGACACGCGCCGGCTAATTACCCGCGCGCCCCGGGGAACCCCCGACCCTCCCCCCTCCAACATCTCCCTAACCCCCCCTCCCTGCGAACCTTCGTCGCCCCGCCCCGCCGCGCCGTCGCCGTCGTCGCCCTCGCGGGCTTAAGTGCAACGCGCCTCCTCGCACCTTGCGAAGCCTCCGTGCGATTTGCGTCTTCTATCCCCCACCACACCCCCACACCCCCACACCCCCACCTCCACTCCCACGCTAATGGAGCCGGCGCCGCAGGCCACGACCTGTTTCGCGGTTGGGGTTTCAAACCAACAACCGAGCTTCGTCATTTATACACGCCACGCACAACAACGTTGCTGTTCATTTTTTAGGGTCTTTGTGATTAATTGAAACATTAACACCCGCAGAAGAAACAAAGCTGAATTAAAAGGAAAAGAAAACAATATTACTTAGAATACATCAATTTCTCTAATGTCATTTATTAAAGTAATATTGAGGGAAATGGTTCGAACACAAACGCTAATCAAACACTAATGTACGAGAATATTAAGACTCCGAGAATGTGAAATTAGAAACACAAGTAGGCAAACAGACATCTTAAATTTCAGGCGAAGAGGAGTATGAATTCTTTAAACTGGCTGTATTAAAATATTGAAGGTAGTACATTGGAACATATTTAATAGTATATTTTCTGGCAACATACAGCGTCCTCCTCTTTCTCTCATTGGTCTGATGTTACTCAAAAACCTACCCGGCTTTCGATTGATTATTTCGTGTTTTGGGGCACGTCAACTGCTATAATCAATAGTCCCGTTGGTGGACTGCATGTTATCATGGGAAAGGCCAAGATTCGGCGCCGATTGGTTGATTGATTTTTTCGTGTTTCCGGGCACATCAACTGCTTTGGTCATTAGTACCGTAAGTGTAGGGCATGTTTTGTCTCGGGAGATGGAGGTAATCTACCCCCGCCGGATGGCGAGATCCGGGGCCGACCTTACTTGGGGTTTCCCCCTAACCAGGACTCTCCCACCAGCAGGGCACCGCCCCAGCCGGGACACGTTCTAAGCTCCCGACCGGTCTCCTGGAATGGGTGGTAGTGTAGTGCATGTTAGTGTAAGTAAGGGATAGGGCAAGAAAGTGGAAGGAAAGATCGCGTGCGGCCCGTGGCCCGTTTGTTATGGTACTGCTCCGGCACTCGCCTGGTGTTGAGCGGAGAAACCACGGAAAACTACCGATCAGAGCAGCCGGCCGCTAGAATTCTCCCC
Organism: Teleogryllus occipitalis; assembly: GCA_011170035.1. Lineage (NCBI taxonomy): Eukaryota > Metazoa > Arthropoda > Insecta > Orthoptera > Gryllidae > Teleogryllus > Teleogryllus occipitalis. The sequence goes on along the minus strand of BLKR01006057.1, from coordinate 38,474 downwards.
CAGACAACGACTGAATTCGACCTAGCTGAAAAGCTAGTGTCGAAAATCCTGCCGCCGTCAGGACTCGAAAATAGGATCTCCCGGTCAGAAGCGCTGCAGTGACATCGGTTGATGCACTGAGCTACCGCTCCCGGTTTCGGTGCCGACCTACACGTCGGGTTTCACTTGCTGGGTTTCTTTAACTAAGTATCTCTCAACAGCAGGACACTACCCCACCCGGAACAAGCTCTAAGCTCGGACAAGTACAGTTAGCGGCGTTTCTCTCCTTCTTACACACCTTCTGAAATAAAATTTATTTTTTACTAATACTATATAGCTTGTTATTGCCTTCGATACGAAGCTTGATATAGACTATATATCTTAACTGGATCGAGAGGATCGTGGTGACGAGGGAAATATGAAAAGACAAAAAGAGTCAAATTGACATCTATTTAATTAATATATAAGTAAATATGAATTAATAAAATTAAGTGAAAAGTTAAATTATGTATGTACCATGGACGTTAACTGGTTCTAATGATCCTTGGCGACAAAATGCAATCGGGTCAAAGGTTCTCGGGCATTTTGTGCCGCTCAATCATTAGAATCCTTATAACGCCCTTGGTGCATAATAGTAATTAACGAAACGAGTATATAATTCCATGAATGGTAAGTTCAAGAAAACGAGCAACGATAGAAGCGAGTTTTCTTATAAATAATGAGTGCAATTATCCTTCTTTAAACACATGTTTCGTTCAATATTTTTTCGTTTCCATTTACGAATAATTCAGATTTTAAAAAATTGAGTACATCTTTTCCATCTGTGACGTGCATTTCATGACGTAGTATTGCTTCTGAAGAATATCTATTTTAGTGGGCATTACATTGTTTGTTTCCACGAAATATTTGCAAATGGAAGGAACTGAACATATTGCTGATAAAATATTACAAGCTGACAAAGTCATGAAAACAATACTTCCCACGAAAAGTAAAGACAGTTAAGAGAGAGGATACTTGTATAAATATTGGGGGGAAAAACTAGTCACTTCTGACACAGTTTTGATATAGCATACTTTTTAGAACTGGTAAACACAACTGACGTTTACATTTTTTACATTCGACATCCTAAGACTAAACATTTTAAATGTAAAATATTTAATACATTCACGTTAAATATTTTATGTTGTATCATAAGTCAGCTAGCTTAATGTTTACTTACTGTATTTAGTTTTATTCATTCATTGTTAATACGTAGTTGTAGGTGCGTAATATGTGATATACTTTTTTGTTTACGTTTCATGGCCGACTGCAGATACCATTGCTTTGTGAGTGTTATGGTATCTTAATTACACGATTTCGCTCCTTATCTAAATTCTGATTGGTAGGTGGGACATTTTAATTGCACGGTGGAATTTTAATTACACGCAAGCTATTAACAAAGATATAATTAACGATGTTTCATGGAATTAATGAACATATTTAGTTAACTAAACTAAAAGCAACTATTAAGATATTCATCTTGAGCAAAATTGAGCGACCTAACTATATTCTACTCTTGGGAAACTATTGATCACTGATACTGATACAATAATCACTTAATGTAATTGACGACGAGAAGATGAATGAAAACATTAAGAATGAGGTAGCTTTCATGACAATAATTTAAGGCGTCATATGTGTTCAGACAGACACGTTACAAAACCGACAATTTTTATATACTTTTTAGTAAGAAAAATACGACATATTTGCAGAAACAAATGACTGGACATTAGTAAAGGGAAGAATACGCGCTAGTATCAATGAGTTTATTTTGCAAATGCTAAGGGTGAGTGTTGGGTAAATATTTCTGTTTTATTTCAAGGGTATATACATATGTGTTTCTGTGTTGTGTTATGATATGTTATGTATTTGTACTAGCCAGGAGAGGTGGCAATGACGCCAGATAAATTCTTGTTTCGCGTAAATAAGACTGCACCAGCATTGACGGTGACAATAGTTTGAAAATATTTTTTTGTTTTATTAAATTGGGAATGAGGAAAGGGAAAAATAAGTATACAATCCTAAACAATCGATGATAAATACCCGTTTTCTGCGCAGTAAGGGCTTTACGCTCTCAGGGCCCAAACAAATTTCTGAAACAGACTACATTTCCACCTTGTGTGTGTGTGTGTGTGTGTGTAAATAATTGTTTTGTTTATAAATATGAGGAATTAAGGATTCGTTTCATGTGATGCATGCACGAAGCGTGGCCCATTTGTGACGTATCTCGTTGCTCCAGGAAGCAGACTTCTTCCCGTGATCTTGCGTTTCTTTCAACTCCAGTAAAAATGGATGGAGAACAATTCAGTGTCTGAAAATTGGGGTACGTGAAGAATTATTGTATCTCACGATCCACCGCTTGTCACGTCTGTCCGCTCAGGGTTTTACCCAAAAGAATGCTCAATATTCCCTGGGTACCGACAGAGGGGCAATCGATCTACATCGCATAGTACGTTATCGACGATAACGGAAGGGTTCGTATTCACGGCGTACGGTTATGCCATGGTATTACGTGATTAGTGAAAACTCCAATGTCCGGAGAAGGTAATTTCATCATGATTTTAGGAGAACGATTACAATGCTTGAGGTAGCTTTGTGAACTATTAACCCAGTGCACACATAGTATCTTTTATACACATATTTAAGTAAAGAAATTGCTGAAAAGGTTTTTGTAAAAACTATATTTTCTCATGAGAAATATGAATAATTTTATTTTCTCCATGTTCCATGTATTTGTGCAAATAAATAAAAATAATAACACCAAAAATAAACTTATGACGAAACGGTTTCAAGTTGGAGAGGCACAAGAAAATGGATGTGCAAATTTTATTTTCAAAGAGAAATCAACTGAGTTGGCATTGTCTTAGCAATCTGATTCATGAGTCCTTGTAAACATAAAATATAAGGGAAAATGAAAACATAAAAATAAACAGAATAGATATTTTGAATCCAAAATCGATTGGCTCCAAAAACGAACAGAATTGATTTCTGTTAAGGAACACAGAAATCCTTAACAGAAATGATCGAATGCACACGGTACACTTATCGGCAATTATTCCATACTTACTCCAAAATATGTAATAGAAAATATACCTTCAGAATGCTTCACAACGCCGATCTTCATTCTTTCTAAACTGCATACGCCATAATTTATTCTTCCAACTTTCGTAATTGGAACGAAATGAAATTAAACGATATAGTACGAATATTTCTTGCTCGTATTACAACGATTATGATTTCAAAACCTACCGTTTTGGTAGAAGGCATAAGGAAGTATTTTACTTTAACGTGCAGGTGAGAAGAAAAAGTTGTTGGAGAAGCAAAAGCCAGGTGGCTAGGCAGAGGCCGCCCAGGGCCATTTTTCACGTTCGTACGTCGTCGCCCGGCGCCCCGCCGACGGATCCGCCACGCCACGGCGCTGTCGCCGCACGCGCCCCGATATTGGACCTCCCCCCTCTCACCTCCTTCCCCTCCCCCTTCCCGCATTCCCCTCCCCTTCCCTCATTCCCCTCCCCTTCCCTCATTCCCCTCCCCTTCCCTCCTTCCCCTCCCCTTCCCTCCTTCCCCTCCCCTTCCCTCCTTCCCCTCCCCTTCCCTCCTTCCCCTCCCCTCCTATCCCACCCGTCCTCCTCCCCTCCTTCCCCTCCCGACCTCCTCCCCTCCTTCCCCTCCCCTCCTCTTCACCTCCCCTTCTTCCCTACCCCTCCCTCCTTTACCTTCCAACCCTCCTTCTCCTGTCCTCCTCCTCCTTCCGCCCGCGCCGCCCACAGCGCTGGTTCCACCGACTTCGTCCGAACTGAGGGGAATCATGTTGGACACAAGTGTTTCGTTTGCTCATTACGAAATTTAAAGCACTTATATTCTTTAATCAAAACAATTTTGCGATTTTATTTCCGTCGATAAGCGAGAGATACGTGGATAGAATAATATTCTATAAAATTATGTTTCGACATAATTTGCTGTGCTTGTAAGTAATTGACGCGTAATAGTTAACATCTATGTACTCTACAAAGCTTTATTCTAACAAATGTTTTTCGTTGAGGAGGAAAGAGAGGAAACTCCCATTGAAAATTAATTCTGAGATATTTATTTGGATAATATAGTTCTTAATAAATTTGTATCGTGACTAGATTGTCTAGGATTACAGGTAGTCTCCACCCTCACAAGTTTTAGATAAATTTCCCATTTTAATATTACTCATGATCACTGTGCTTTAAATACTTAAAAAATAATCAATATTAATTTTTATTTGCAAATTCAATGTTTCATTACAGCAATTGTTTTCGTTTTCTTTGTATTAAATGAAAGTAATAACTTATCTTCAAACATTTAGTTATGAAATTTGTAACAATATTTTTTGGGATATAACAAATTATTGGGATTATATAAAGGAGAAAATACATTATCATGTAATGATGAAAGGGATGTAACCCTTTTACCTTGGAAGTTGGACGGTGTAGTTCAAATAGTGTCTGACGATAAATATCGGATATTCATGTGACGATCAGGCACATAAATTTGATGGGATAGTGTATCAAAAGAAATGGGTACATCAATTGTTATTATTTTGTTGGGGATAACAAGGTGAACGCGTTAGATTAGAAAAGGTTAAGTGATGTTGCAGGTTGTCATGAATTCAGTAACACACTCCGACAAAATACAGGTAGCCCCAGAGTGATGGTGGTTGTGGAAGCGGTTAGAGAAGTAGCCGTGGCAGGCTTCTTAATCGTCTTCGTTTAATATGATCATTGAGACTCGTGCTATGTCTACTCGCATGTTTGGGAGCATTTTTATGAGACACCTTTCCCAGGTACTATTTAAAACTTTTCACAACTGAGGGAAGGCAACACGATTTTCTGTTCCCCATATTAACGTTCACAGTATAAAACGAATATGTATAATAGTTGCACAGAACGTATCTGTAGTGAAAATGAAGAGTAACAATACTTGATACATACAAAAATATAGGAGGATTTGTCTCAGCATCGCCTAGTTAGAGACTCTCGAACAGATAATAACTATTATAGTTCGCTGAAAAGACATGCAATGTTAAAATACAAACTGTGTGTTTATTCTTTGTTTAAAAAAATGATTTATTCGATTTCTTTCCAAGCATGCCAGTTCTAATTCTTGGCGCCTGGCACGTGTCAATGTTTTCCTGCATTGATTTTCATTGTAACATGTAATTTCAAAAATTGAAATGTAGTATTCGGAATTTTTTTAATGATCATGCAAAATATAAATTCTCAAAACGTTAGTATATCAATTAGAGTCGTGTGAAATAGTTCTGTAAAGAGAAAATGGAATTAGTGTTGAAGAGGAGGTGTAGTGGCGCAGCAGGTAGAGCCACAGAACATGACAGATGTACTATCCTTTCTCTATGGTAGAACGTGTCTTGTTTCCACATTTCGACGAGAGCAACGAGGTGCCGAAAGTTAACGGACAGAAGAGGATCGAGCAAGGAGAACGGGGCAAAGCAGAGAGAACCGCCCAATCCAAGGGATCCACAGGTCAGTGGCTCAGAGAGCGGAGTGGCAGGGGGCGGGCGGGGGGATACAGGAGGGCGTTTGCGTTGGCCTGAAATCGCTAGGTCGTCGCCGTTGCCGCCGCCCCCCACCCCCGCCTCCCCACCGCCACCGCCTCCACTGCCTCCACCGCTACCGCCGCCACCGCTGCCACCACCACCACCGCCACCTTCGCAACCATCGCCACCGCCACACTCGACGCCTCCGAAACCATCCCCACCGCCAGCGCCGCCACCGCCGCTACCGCTCCCCACGCCGCCACTGCCACCTCCGCAACTATCGGCACTGCCACCGCCACCCTCTACGCCATCATCTCCGCAACCATCGCCACCGCCACCCTCAACGCCGCCGCCGCCGCCATTTTCGCCGTTCAAAAGGCTGCAACGCTCGCTCGAGAGCATTTTTAATTACATTGGCCACTACACCTAGCGTCAGGGAAGCCCAAACCCTAGGTCGAACACCCACCCCTTGGCTCAGAGGACATACAGCGCAGGTGGGTCATTGGGTGGAAGTTCCGTCACAATGCCCTTGATGCAGAGGATAGGAGACATGTACATCGTTGTTGGAAATGTGTTTCTAAAATAGTTCACTTCATGAAATCTCAATGTAAAAACTTCATATCCTATGATGAGAATATAAAAGTAATAATTCACAGTATTATCATTTATGTGTAGTACATATTCATGAGGACGGGCTCTTATCCAGCCACTGAAGCATCACGTTTATTAAAAAGATCATTCTAATCTTCGAGAAAGAGCCGACCGAATTGGAAATCAGTTAAATAGTAAAAATTAATGATCCAAAGTTTCTCCCTTCGTTTAATATCAAACAATATCCAGGTTTTTGCACGTAAAGGAAAAAAACCCTTTTTGACTTAGAACCTACCTATTGATAAGTATTTTGGTCCCTTGAACGTGAAAATATGCTGTCAGAAACTTTTACACAACATAAGCTGTCTTAAAATATACCTTTTCAGCGCGTTCACACTAGTAAAGCCTGGATCCATACATTCAAAGAGCTATTTCTGAATACTTTATTAAATGTGTTACAAATAACATTATTGTATGGTGGGTCTGAGTTTGACATTGAAACAATTTTTCGTTTTACGAAAAATGAAAGGCATTTCTAATCTAATGGGAAAACATGATGGTTAACTGTGTGCCTGTGTGTCTCAGAATGTGAAATAACGTAATTATTTCGGAATCTTTTTTGTGATGACGTATCACATTCTATCAAGTGTGTCTTTATCCCAAACAAAGATTTTGCTGCTAAATCGTATTGAAATTCCAAATGCTATTTCTTTGAACTGAAAAAGTTGCTTTTATTTAGCAAGTTGTTGTAATTTGTGACCTCAATTAATTAAAATATTAAACAACTACATAATTATAGAAACATGAATGCAGAAAATTTTGAATCTTTGTCTTTCCAAACAAATTATATTCTGAGTACAATGTTCTGCAAAGACACAAGGTAACGATGAACAGAAGAATTCGGGGAAATTGTTAATACAATAGTTACAATAGTTATTTAGGCACCAAATGCGTTATAATAATTTGTAATAAATTGTAAATTTATTTTATTCGAATAATGTGTGTAATTTTAAAAAGAAAGTAACTTTCGTGATCTGGCGACAAACTTGAAAATTAAAAAAATAAAATCTGATGTATAGGTGAATGGTTTGGGAACATTTGTTTGAAATAAATAAGTCGATATGGCAAGAAGAGATGTCTTCATCCACGGAAAGCTCACAACACATGCCTGATATCTCGTGTCCAAGTAACATCGGTGGAACGAGTGCTGAGTTATACTTCAGATTTGTGGGAAATAATTCACACCATCATACGTTCACAACATCTCCCGGTGTCAAAATGACGTTTTACTTTTAATTTAAATATTTTTAAACAATTCATGGATCCAGTCGTTTTTACTGCTTTAATATTCAAGTTTGTCACCTGATGAAGTTGTCACAATAGGCTTCTAAATGTTGCATTTTATGAAGCCTTACGCTATTAAAATAAATTCACAACACTACCACTAAAGTTATTTACTGTCTTTAACTCATAAAGAAACAAAACCCAATAGTTGAATGATATAAAATAAAAAATCACCTTCGTCGATAATCCATACCAGCATTATAGTTTTGAGACGATGTCAGAATTATGTTAAAATCACAAGTGCAAAAGCAAACAAACAATATCCACGTATCAACAGCTTGTATATTTGTATTAAAATTTATAGAAATACGGTTAACATACCAGAGGATACGGAATGCCCATTCCTGGCAATGTTAAATGATTGAGTAAAATTATCAGAATATATTGAAGTTAGGCTTATGAAACTTTTACACGCAATAGATATATCACTCGTAATAACACTGAATTTATGATTTTGAACAATGTTTAATGATTTTGTACACATACATATTTTCTTTAAATGCTAAAAATTCTAAAAATGCTTTTACCACTTTTTTTTAGTAAATAATGCTCTGCAAAACGGATTCTAAAGAATTCAAAAAAAATATTTCAGTAAATGGAAAAGACCTTTATGAACAACTCTTGAAACTTTCAGTCTCCTATTACATATGTACGCAGAAAAATAGGAACATTTACTTTAAAAAAATATCAACTTTCGGGAAATGGGCATTAAATGTGCAACCCTCAGAACATACAAGCTCGTTAACTTGCTTTAACAAAATTATTATTTTCCTATAACAACTTCCTTTTGACACATTTTTATGTTGATTAGCCTGACAATATAAAGTTTTCAACCTACTTTCTGCTTTAAGTCTTTCAGTATATATGCGCTACAGTACGTGCTTGTACCTAACAATATTAAAAGCAACACTTATGCCCAATAAAAAGAGCACTTCACATATAAATAATAAAACAAAATACTTGTAAGAGTGATATGAACTTAATTGAAACTCCATTTTAAAGAGAAAATTATGGACATTTAAGAAAAATTAAATACCAAAAAACTAGTTTTGTCTGCAAAATCACTCCGGATCCCCTTTCGACAAAATAAACTAATTACTTAAAAGAAAAAAAAAACATTCACCCCTCCCCAAAAAATAAAATCCCAAAAATCCTTGTTTTATATGATTGTGCGTTGAGGCAAATGTTTGTTTACCCTACAATACCGGTACAGAAACGTGTCGGCAGAAAGATTAGCATCATACGCATATTTCGCAACGATGTCAAACTTCGCCTCCCTAATCCACGAGTGGAATTATTATATCATGTCAAAGAGGCGATGCAATACATGGAAGGGGATTCCCCTCGGGGCTACTCCATCGAGAAAGTAATCGCGTGCAGGGGCTTACTGATTATCGCGGCCAGGTGCAGGTGACCCGGCGCCGCGCCGGACGGGAGCGCTCCTATCGCGGGGCGCGGGCGGCTCAAGGCGCCGATAACATTAATCCGCGCGGCGCCACCGCCGCCTAATAAAACCGCCCGCCCCCGCCCCGGGCCCCGCCCACGGCCCCGCCCCCGCCGCCACGCGCCGGTGGCTGCCACTTGAGCTCCTCCAGGCGAAGATGCACCGTTAGATCTTACATTCAGATTCACTGGGAGAGGTGGCTCAGGGCAACAACTGATCTCACTACAATGCCTCTGACTGGGAGGTCCTGGGTTTGAGTCCCGACGGTGCCAGGAATTTTGACACTAGTTATGTAGATAGGTCGAGTTTTGCCACTATCTGGAGGAGAATTCTAGCGGTCGGCTGATCTGATCGGATGTTTTCGTGCTGGGTTTTCCGATCAATACCAGGCGAATGCTGGAGCAGTACCCTAACAAACGAGCCACGAACCGTGCGCTATTTCCTTTCTATGCCTTGTTCTTACCTACCCCTTTCTTACGCAGACTTACATGAACTACAGTAACACACATGCCACAGGACACCGGTCGGAAACTTAGAGCTTGTCCCGGCTGCTGCGGTGGCCTGCTGGTGGAAGATACCTGATTGGGGAAATCGCCATAATCAATGGTAGTTCGGTGCCGAATCTCTCCATCCAATGGGGAATGATTACCGCCACCTCCCACAATAAAAAACATGCAATAAACTTACGGGAATAAGGAACATAGCAGTTGACGCGCCCGGAATCAGTACTCAACCAACCATTAACTTCTGGTTCAGATAAGTTACCACTTGGTAATCACTGCTTTAATTATAAATTAATTGTTTTTCTATTTGTTTAAAATGTGATATTAAAATTCACCAAAAAATCTTGTAGAACTAATTGTGAATAAAGCAGAAGTTAACTAAAAAAGATGGTGCTGTGGCCCAAACAAGATGATGGCGTCTTCAACGCAATCTTACATATCCGTTTCAAATTCAGAGGGCCTCGAGTTCATTTAAATCGATCGGGGTATATAATTTTTTGAGGAAATCCGCTAAACGTCTTAAACGCTAGCGTTGATCACAGACATACTTTTGTCGCCAGTCGGATTTTCGGTATTAAGGACCCAAAAAACATGAATTCTGACAACACGTCTTGTAATTTACTATATATAGTAACAAGATTTATTTACTTTTTGTTACCAGGGCCCGGCAATTAGAATTTCTCTGTTGAAAATTCGCCGTTTTTGGGTGCACGATTACAATACTTTCTCTTCTTACGAAGTCATAGTCAGAAAGTAACAACCAGAAAACGTCATGTTGCCCACGCCATCATAGTATTCATTGTTTTATCTACTTGGGTTATTGAAAGTTAAATTTTACGAGTCTGAGATGAATGGCATACATATAGTTATTATTAGAACACAAGTCTAATAATAATTCATGGTATGAAAATGACCAAACTAATATAAGCAAACTTCTATAAGCTTTCATGAACCTCCATTAGCAAACTAATGTAAACGTTATCTGCAAAATTAATTGTAAACTACAAAATATTAGGTGCAAAATAAATTGTAATAACTGCAATCTACGTCAGTCTGTCGCCAATAGCGGGACTAATACTTTAAGTTAAAGAGAAGTCCGTTGGGATTTTAACAAATTTGAAAAACGTTGCACGATTTTTGTATTGTAACATCTTATTACAATACATAATTGATGTTTTCAAACTCCGACTAACTTTTGAAAATTCCACAATATCTTATTTCAATAATTTGTCTTACAATACTTTATCATAACTAACTATTTTATTTACAGATTATTGCATTTATATCTCACCGACATCACACTCCTCTTTAATTCCTTACACCGAATGTTAATTACTTTTTTTTTTCTTAGCACTGGGCAATATTTTTTTAAAATAATATATTCATACCAGTATATAATTCTGTTAATACGTTATTATTGTGAGAGAAACATAGTTTCTACGCTGCATAATTTCTCAGTGGATTCTGTATTAACTCAAAATACTAAGTAAAGAAATGAAAGGTTTGAAAGTTCTCCTTTCATGGTTGAAAAGATATAAATTTGAAATAAGATTATTCAGCTCTCCAGTGCCTAATTTATCTGGAGTTCTTTGTCAATGCTGTGTGTTATATTTAAATGGATATATGTAAATATCCCGTGTGTGTGTGTAGCATAAAGTAATTTATTGGTTGAAAAAGGAATTTTCTAATTGATTGCGTGTTTGGAAAGTGTATTTTTAGTGAGTTCGCCTGGTGCATCTAAAGTTACTTGTATGGACATACCCAATCGTTTGTTTGTTCACTTGCTTTACTTCCCGTGGGTGAATTACTGATTTCATATCCTGGCATGACTACACAGTCGCTGGCCAGAGGCATTGTGATACAGTCTCTTGAGTTGATATCTTAACAGGTAACAAAATAATATTTACCAAAAATAGTAAGGTAATTGCATACTACTGATTAACTTTGGTGAATCTATGGTATCCATAGTCTATCTATGGTAACATACTATGGAGAGTCTTATTACAATACAAGATTGAAGGATAATCAAAAGACGCAGTTAGTATGAATTTCATAGTTAATGGAGTGTTCTAAAAATATGTTACATTAAGGCTATCGTTCAACAATTCTATGACTTTGAACAAATTTTAATAGATAAATTCTTTTATTTTAATTGCATCTGACCGAGAAAGATAGCAGAAATATTATCATAGAAATTTGACCATGAGTATTAAAACATGGATGTTTTACATATAGATTTACATCGAGCTGATTTCCACTTTGGTTGCTTTGGATTTAGATAATTAAATTGGATACAATTTATAGCATTTCTCGAAAAACTAAAATTTTGCAAACCATTGGAGAAATGAGAAAGTTTGGAAAAATGGGAGCATTTTATTGGGGAAATGAATTATTAATTTCCCCAATAAAAATGTACTACATGATTGAACACATTACTTGCAGTGCGAATAACGTTTGTGTCTGTTGAGGGCAATTCGCACAATCAGTTCCCCGAGTGTAGTGGATTTCGCGAAATTCTGCGAGAGGAGCACAGGCGCGCCCCGCTCTCGCATAGAGAGATGCCAAACGAACCCGCGCGTTCACGCTTCAGCTCATTCACAAATCCGACTGGGGGCGCAAACGTAAACAGTTGTGGAGTTGAAAGAGCCACTCTCTTGACCGGCGCGGGGCAGGGCGGGGATGGGCGGGGCGGGGTGGGGCGGGGCGTAGTAGGGCGGGGAGGGTTAGGGCGGAGTGGAGTGGGGTGGGGCAGGGCAGGGAGGGAGGAGTGGGTCAGGACGGGATGGGAGGGGACGGGGAAGAGCGGGACGAAACCAAGTGATGTGGAGAAAAGAGAGATGGGAAGAGGCAGAGCGGGACTGAGCAGAGAAGTGGGAGGAGTGGATTGAGGGAGACGGAGTAGGATGGGGGTGGGACACTTGATTGACTGATTGTTACTGATTCAGGGCGCGTCAACTATCGAGGTCATTAGTCCGGTACGTGTAGTGCATGTTTCTCCAGTGGGAGGTGGCGGTGGTCTTCCCCCACTGAATGGCGAGATCCGGCCCCGACCTACTGTCAACTAGCGGAGTTTTCCTCAACCAGGTATCTCCCACCAACGGAGCACTGCCCCAACCGGCACTGCCCCAGCCGGTCTTCCGGCATGTATGGTAGTGTAGTGCATGATAGTGTAAGTGCGTGTTAGGGGTGAGGATAGGACAAGGAAGAGGAAGGAAAGATCGCGCGCGGTCCGTGGCCTGTTTGTTAGGGTACTGCTCCGGCATTCGCCTAGTACTGATCGGAGAAACCACAGAAAACTACCGGTCAGGGCAGCCGGCCGCTAGAATTCTCCTCCAGACAGACACTGAAATCTGGGCGGAGCGAGGCGTGGGGAGAGGGGTAAAACGGGGCGGAAAGGATCGGTTGAGAGGGAAGTGGAGTGGGCAAGTGTGGCGGGGCAGAGGGTGCGAGGCGTGGGAAGCGGGGTGGGAGGGGCGGATCGGGGATTATCGTGAAGGAGTGAGTAGGACGGGGAGAAGTGAAGTGAGATTGGCGGAACGAGGTGGAGCGGGGCGAGATGGAGCGCAGCGGGGAGGAGCGGAGGGGGTGGAGCAAAACGGGCTGGAGCGGAGCGGCGTGGAGCGGAGCAGATTGGAGCAGAGCGGGCTGGAGCGGAGCGGGGAGGAGCGGAGCGGAACAATGAAGGATGGAGCGAGGCAGAGCGTGGCGGAGCGGGGTGGCTAGGGGTGGAGCGGAGCGTGGCGGGGTGGAGGGGAACGGAGCGGGACGGTGCGAAGCGGGGCAGAGGGAGTGTGGCCCAAAGGGGGGTGCGGAGCGAGGCGGGGAAGGGGGCGGGGCGGTGTGCGGTGAGTGGGTGGTCAGAGATCGGATGCGTCGTCGCCGCGGGCGCGGGCTGCCCGCGACAAGCAATTTGTGAGCGCCCTCTGCAAGTCGCTTTCCGCAACTTCGCGCTCCCGCTTTGGGGGATTCGTCGTTCGCATGTCCGAAGCACGGAGTCGTATTAGCGATGTACACCTGAGCAAATGTTGCCAGCACCTTGCGGCGCAATTCACTGGTTCTTCTGACGTTCGAATTAAATGAACAGTAACAATCAACCAATCGGCCAAGTGATTCCATGAAAATTACTTAAACCTACCGTAGTGATTTATTTTTTTATTTTAAGAATTTTGCATGCGAACGAAAAATATTTACTGAGTGATAACAAAAGGCAAAAAGTATTGAACTACTTGGCGAATTTCAATTTTAATTTTAGCGCAATCCTTATTTATGTTTCTACTCCATTATGCGTGTTGATGCGGATATAATTAAACTATAATAAAATGTCAGTGTTGTTTTTTCTGACTTATTTTTTATTCAAGAAATAACTAATAATAATTAAATTCGTATTTGCAATTTACTCAAAATCCTGAAAAAAGATGCATAGATTTGGGCATAAAGAAGAAATTACTATGATATGATACAACTATAATATTAGAATATTGCTTCGTGTATTTTATATTTACAAAGTGACACCTATTGCATGGCGCCAACCAAAAATAGCAAACGGCAAGTTTTAATTAAAGTCAGCTAACCTTTTTCTGTGACGCAAGAGGATCGGAAAAGCACAAAAATAGGCGATTGAAGAAGCCCAGAAGAGAGGTTCCCGAATGCAAAATTTTAATATCGGACAAATCACGTCTCATTCGCGCGAAAAACACGCATTGTGTGGCTCGCTCAGCCCCCGCCCCCACCCCCGTCGCGCCGTGGGGCGACTCAGGGAGAGCGGGCCGGTGGCTGTGCGTTTCATTAGCGCCTTGCACCATCGATCGAGGCTCTTTCCCCGCACGGCGCCGGGGATGTGTAGTGCAGCGCCTCTGCGGCGAACCGCTGCTCCTTGCCCTCGGCTCGAATTAACGAGCTAGGACCGGGAGACGTCAGTGCATCAACTGATGTTATTGCTGTGATTGATTGATTGATTTTTTTGTGTTTTCGGGCGCGACAACTGCTCTGGTCATTAGTCCCGTTAGTGTAATGCATGTTGTTTGGCGGGAGATGGCGGTGATCTTCCTCCGTTGGATGGCGTGATTCGGCGCCGACCTACCGTCGGCTAGTGGGGTTTCCCCCTAACCAGGACTCTCTCACCAGTGGGGCACCGCCCCAGCCGGGACAAGCTATAAGCTCCCGACCGGTCTCCCGGAATATGTGGTAGTGTAGTACATGTTAGTGTGTGTGTGTGTGTGTGTGTGTGTGTGTGTAAGGGGAGAGGATAGGACAAGGAAGAGAAAGGACAGACCGCGCGCGGTCCGTGGCCCGTTTGGTAGGGTACTGCTCCGGCATTCGCCTTGTGTTGATCGGAGAAACCACAGAAAACTACCGATCAGAGCAGCCGGCCGCTAGAATTCTCCTCCAGACAGCGACTGAATTCGACCTAGCTGAAAAGCTAGTGTCGAAAATCCTGTCGCCGTCACGACTCGAACCTAGGACCTAGGACCTAGGACCGCTGCAGTGACATCAGTTGATGCACTGACCTACCGCTTCCGGTCACTGATGTGCCTTTGACCGGGAGGTCCTAGGTTCGAGTCCCGATAGTGGCAAGATTTTCAACACTAGCTTGTCAGACAGGTCGAATTCAGTCGCTGTCTGGAGGAGAATTCAAAAGGCCGGCAGCTCTGATCAGCAGTTTTCTGTGGTTTCTCCGATCAACACCAGGCGAATGCCGGAGCAGTACCCTACCAAACGGGCCACGGACCACGCACGATCTGTCCTTCCTCTTCTTTGTCCTATCCTCTCCCCTTCCGCACACACACGCACACTAATATGCGCTACACTGCCACACATGCCGGGAGACCGATCGGGAGCTTAGAGCTTGTCCCGGCTGGGCTGTGTCCCGCAGGTGGGAGAATCGTGATTGGGGGAACCGTGATAGCCGACGGTAGGTTGGCGCCGAATCTTGGCATCCAGCGGGGGAAGGTCAGCGCCTCCTTACGAAGAAAAAACATCTACTATATTTACAGGAATAATTGACTCTCTAGTTGAAGTGCTCTGAATCACTAACAACCAACAAACAAACGAGTTTGGAAGGTTTGTGGAGTCGTCGAATGATCCTTAGCGTTGAGTAAAGAAGAAAAGTGGAGACAAAAGCAATAAATAAAATGTAATATTTAATGAAGAGATCATGTCACGAATTTCAAAGAAAGGCACATCGATTTCATTTTGGCAGTTTTCGCAATGATCTGTAGGTTGCTAATTCCGGATGAGAATAAACTGCTGATTGGGGCGTGAAAATGCCCGAAATTTCATCTTGTACGTCATTAATTGAGTGATCATTAACCCAACAGACTTGTAATAACGAACCATGACACTTGGGTCAAATGTGACACGTTAAGGAACTTTGATTAATGATTCCGGGTGCGTTAACTACTAAAGAAAAAGAAGAGAGGCATTAGTACCGAAAGTGTAGTGCATGTTTTCACCGTAGGTGGTGGTGGTGGTGGTGGTGGTGATCTTCCCCCGCACCGACCTATGGTTGGCTACTGGGGTTTTCCTCAACCCCAATCTCCCACCAGCGGGGCACTGCCACAATCGGGACCAGTTCTAGGCTTCCTACCAGTCTCCTGGCATGTGTAGTAGGGTAGTGCATCTAAGTGTATGCGTGTGTAAGCAAGGGATAGGACAACGAAGCGGAAGGAAAGATCGCGCACGGGCTGTGGCCCGTTTGTTAAAAATTCGGAATTCGACTGGTATTAATCGGGAAAATCAGGGAAAAGTACCGATCAGAGCAGTCGCCCATCAGAATTCTCCTCCAGACTACGACTGAACTCAACGTATCTATCAAGCTAATGTCAAAACTCCTGACACCGTCAGAACTGTAAATTACAAAAGTGTAATTTTTTTGAAATCCCTCACGAGGTTAATATGCATATTTTCAGCGATTTGTAAACACCGTTGCATTTGTAAGTTAATGTAATTCAAATGACTTTAAATAAAGTTTTCCAAAAATTCAAAAATTTTCTGTGAAAGAGCACTTTAAGTTCGCATTTTTAGTAACGCTTAAACGACATTTTCTTAAAAGAAGCTCCAAATTTGTTAATGAAAATTGTCGTTTAGGACGAGGTTTTACTCTTCTTTAACATGAATCTTAAAGTAATATTTTGGTTCTGTTACTAGGAAATCAAAGAATTGAGAAAATTTCAAAAAGATGTACTCAGGGTGGAGATTGCAACTGGCTAGAGTATGTGGCAAGTCGAACAAACTAGCCCAGACCAAAGAAAATAGACAACTAATACTTAAAGTCTGTGCAATTCTGTAGCATTTCTAGTTATGTATTTCTAATTCTTTACCTTTTCAGCTCTATCTTTTATTAATATTTGCCTATGTGCGAAATTAGTATTTGCCTATTTAAAGCAAACGTCCCCTCAGGTTACGTATGTTTTTGCAAGTTTTGCACACACCAAATACGAGTAAAACGGAAATAAAAAGGACTTTCACCACCGTTCGCCGCACAAAAAAAAGACGGGTCGCCATATTGAAAGTGTGCAAACACACTTTCAATATATACCATATTGAAAATGTGTAAACACACTTTCAATATGGCGACCATGCGCATCATATCGGCGCATGGATTGTTGGTAGCCTTCCATTCTGTGTAGTACCGATTCTGTGACGAGATCAGCACCCCACTACCTTCAACGTACTGGCACGCGTCTGTAAACAAAGCAGAAAAGCAAATTTCAGGACAGAGCTTTCGTCTCACAGTTTTATTTCTGTACGGGTGGTTCAATCATCGCCAACATTTTGCAAAGCGGCTGGCTCATGACATATTCTTCTCATAACTACTTTTCTAGTCTGACCAACATCAAGATTGTTCGTTTGATATGACCTCAATATTTGAAACTTATTTTGAATTTTAAGATAGATGTACGCCTATTTTCTTCAAAAATATTATGAGAAATCACTGGGAATCCAATTGTTTAATGCATTTAGTTCCTCAGTCAAGTATCTTTTACACGGAATGGAATGTATACCAGAAATTCGTGTTTCTACCTCTAAACTTGCAGAAATTGTAAAGTGTGTTGAGATGACACAACAATTTTGGCCTCAGATTTATTGGTCAATATGTTCTTCTCGATTCCAATGAATTTCACTTGTTACAATGAATCAATTTATTGTATAGGTGTGGTACAGTCTCATTCCAGGTTTAATCTAATTTTCGAATTCTCTATATACTTGACCAGTTTTATCGAATCCTTTTCGTAATACACGGTCACACGTACTCTCGCACTCACCAGTAGCACGGAAATCCATCGGAGTGAAAATGAGGTGTCGCGGGTGTTTTTCACCCCCCACAAAGACATGAAACTAATTCCAAAACGCGCCACCTCCCCAATTGAAACTCGCGCATTTTCTTCGCTGTCAAGTGTACGAGACAGCGTTCGTTGTTTCACAGAGCTATGCTGCGCTCGCTGCTGGCGCGTGGAAATGCGACGGGAGCGCCTCTGGTGGCGTCTTTGCTGACGCTTCGGCGACAGTCGTCATTTGTCGCGGGCGCAAAACAACACCAGCCGGTCGCATTAGCGCGGCGGGGAAATGGCTGCGCGACGTGAAAGTGCGTGGGTTGCGGGTTCGGGCCTGGCCGGGTCTTTGTGGCGCCGCGCCCAGCACGCGAGTTTTGCGAGCCTCTAATGGCACGCGTGGGCGTCCTCCCCCCCGCTGCCCCATTCCCACCCCTTCGTCCCCATTTCCCCCCTCCCGACGGCGTCCAATGACCGGTGATGCGGGAGGAAATTAGCGACAGGCGCGGAAAAAGAGCGCAGGCGACTCCCATCGACGGCAAGGGCTGTATCCATTAGTGGTTTTTTTCCCTGCTGCCTCTGCTAGTTCCAGATGCTCTAGTTAGTACGTTCCTTCCGGAAGCAAGTTCATTTTGGCTTATTAGCCTTGCGTTTTTTTATTTTACCTTGGTCTACCCTTTTATTACGTTTTTGCACACTGTGAAAGGTTAACAGCTTTTATGATTTTTTTTTTCATTTAATGCTGCCAGATCACCTTACATTCTAATGCGTCAGGTTCCTCTGACAATTTTATTACCCCTTTAATATTGAAAAAGTGTACTTGTTGTACGTCTCTACCAGGTAATGTTTCTGCCATATTTTCTGTCAATTAACATTTTATTGAATTTACTCATCAAAGAAGTGAGTAGTCCAAGTGAGGATGTTAGTATTTGGGTATCAAGTTTTATGTTAGCTAATCTATGTTAGCTAGTCTTATAATCTAAAATAAAGATATTTGGATGAATAATGCGCGACAAACTAGAAGAAAAAAGATTTGAAAAGTAACTAGTATTTCCCTTCAGGAAAAATATATATGAAAAGTAAATAAACTTAAAAAAAACCTTTTTGTTCAGCTACAATTTTTTTCTCAATACTAATTATTTCCAGCTTCAATATTTTCTACTAAAATAATTTTATTTTGAAACCAAAACATGCAAAAAGAATTGAGACCGTCGGTACTGTATCTAGCAGGTGAGTTCAGTAAGACCTCAGCGAAGAATATCGAAACTCCAAAGTTGCCCTTCAGACAGCGCGGCCCGCTGTTCGCGGGGCAGCGGACGACGGTATTTGAGGTACATAGGAAGTCAGCGACGAGGCGCGGTCCGCGGGCGGTCGGGCGGTGTGCGGGCGAGCGAGCGCGGGCGTTCGGGCTAAGGGCCGATTTCGAAGGCGGCCCCGCCCCCAACCAGTCGCCTGGCCACTCGCAGTTACGCGCTTCACGTGTTTGCCAAATTGGGCACAACGTGGGTCACCCTTCGTCTGCACGAAGGCACACGGGGCTCTCGAGAAACGCGAGCTCCGCCTTCTTACTCCTCTCATTTTCTCCCCCAATAAACCTAATCATCTGAACCAATCGAAGACGCTACTTACGATATCGGTGCCTTACTTGACTTTTAACCTACCAAGTAGATTTTCAAGAGACTTTTCTGAATTTTCGAAAGAATACGAAAAATAGCAACTTTGATAAGACTTACTTGTCACTAATAAATAACAACTGTTAAAATTAATGACAGCCTCAATTTTTTAATCTACAAAAAGTAGGCCTTGTTGATTATGATTTTGAAGAATTGAATTTCAGAATTAATTGCTTGTTACCTTAGGTGCGTTTCATAGATGTTTTACACTCTCATTTCACGTTTAATACGAAATGAATGTGAATTTAATGAATGAATAAAATGATGGGCGTGCGTTCCGTTTAATTGTCTCAAATGTGGAAAATTGCGTGGTGGCGAAGGCGGTTAGGGAATTGGAGGAGGGAGGGGGACGTGGCCGATCGCAGCGGAGGGCCGGAAGGAAGGGGAAGGGTGGGGAAGGGCGGGGTTTCCCCCGGAAGGGTCTGCGGCGGTGACGGCGTGGGGCAGATGCGCGCTATCTGACTGATAGATTGACTGGCTGATGCGGCTGATCGATGTGTTTTCAGGGGCCCGTGTTATTGCACTTCTTTCATGGAATACTCTGCCACTCTGAGCAGGTAGAATGGGGAGTCGATTAATTTATAACCCAGCGATGAACTTCTCGTAAATGAAGTTTCATCGCAGCTCAAGCCGGTGTTGTGATCTGTCGTGGAAGCTTCGGCATTATGAGTGCCGCTTAAAGTGATCGTAACAAATGAAACGAAATAAAAATGAGAGAAAAAAAGCATTTTAATCCATTTATCAATGCAAAAAATTCACTTCATTAGTAATGTCAAGTTGTGGTTTTAGTGAAACATGTACTATAATTCACTTTTTGCTACATTATATCTCCCCAAAATACGAATGAACATTTCACGAGTTTTGACATTCAGTATACAACACTTTAGAACACTTCATTTCTATCGTGGGTAAACGACGAATGAATTTGTATTTTCAATATATATATTATTGTAAATATAATTCCTTAGTCGGGAGCTATTCAATTAGACCGCACTTTAATGGTTGCTGGAGTCAGAATTGTCTAAAATCGGGATATTATTGAAACTATAATAATATAATATAGTAATAACTATATTATATTATTATAGTCATATTGTCATACACTGTCATATTTCCAGCAATTGACAAGACGGGAAATATAATGTGTTATCTTTGTTAAATCAAAATGAATATTTATTCTTCTTGGCACAACATACTACCTAGTTTCTGTAATATATAAGCGTGCTGCACATAAAATATGCAGTATCAAGGAAACGCAAACCAGAAACATTCCATTCGAAAAAAAAAACAACATATTTTTGGAATAAACATGTGAGTGGCAACACCATGAAATTGCCTCTCCTGCAAATGACGTTTGATCGAGATCTATTGGCGGAGCCCTTTTAACTCGGATATCTGGCTGTCTCCCAGGGAGTGCTTTGAGACGCGAGAAAGGCCGTCCTCCCCAGAGGCCACGTGGGCGTCCGACCGCCTCCGCCGCGCAAATGCGTTCGCCTCTTCCTGAGCGCGTTCAATAAGAGTCCGCAGGCCACACAAGGCCGTACGAGATGTAGTAGGCAACATCCTTTGAGGGTATAACTATTGATGTGACGATGCTCATGTTTAGGCTGGAAAAATTCAGCTGCGATACTCCGAAATAAGGTACAATACTGCGAAATAAGACAATTTTGGGATGTCCTTGGTTCGAGTCCCGACGGTGACGATTTTCGACACTAGCTTGTCAGCATGGTCGAATTCAGTCGCTGCCTGGACGAGAATTCTAGCGGCCGGCTACTCTGAACGGTAGTTTTACGTGGTTTCTCCGATCAACACCAGGCGAATGCCGGAGCAGTACCATAATAAACGGGCCACGGACCGCGCGCACAATCATTTCTTCCTCTTCCTTGTCTTAACATCGCACTTCTTTACACTTTCGTGCACAACCCTAATGCTCGGTATTCACTGTACAGTTTTCGTGCAGATTCTAATGCAGGTTCTGTACAAAAACTTCAAGGTTCCAAACTGGAAGTGTAAAAGTCAAAAGTCGCGCATGAATTATGAATAAATCGCCACAAGACGCCGCCAGGGCGTGCTAGGGAGTCTACCGAGTAACAACTGAATTGCGCTGTCCGAGTACTTTCAGTGTCGGGATATTTCTGTGCGTGCGACAGGCTGTATGATCTTTATTAATCATTAATTAACCATGAGGAGCGTACAGAAGAAAAAAATAGGAAGGCCGGAGTAGAGAAGAAGGTAGTTTATCACAATATCACGTCACACAAATGCACCTAGGCACACCTAACTACACAATCGAAATGGCCTATTACCGTCGCGTCGGGTAAACTAATCTGTTAGTGAACGATTCTGCCGCTAAAAGCGCTTGAGTCAAACTGAAAGCTTTCTGCATGAAAAATTACGAACAAGCTCAAAAGTTTTCATGCAGAAATCATGTTTTCTGGACTGCACATTTTCTGTACGTCCAATCAGTACGAAAACTGCATTGTGTATACCGACCATTACACAATTCCGCGAAACCAGTCGGCAACTTGGAGCTTGACCCAGCTAGGGCGGTGCCCCGCTGGTAAGAGGTATCTGGTTAGGGAAACCTCGCTAGTCAACCTCAGATCTTACCATTAAGCGGGAGAAGATCACCGCCACCTCCCGGAGGAAACTTGCACAATAGTTACGGGACTAATGTACTTAGCAGCTGACGCGCTCGGAATCACTAATCAATTAATCAATCAATGAAAAACGAATGAATTCCACCCTGCAGACGATTTTATTACCGATTGTCACACGCTGGTTGTAGGGGACGAGTAAGGCCGTGCACGAGGGGGGCGGTGAGCAGGAGACAGGGGGGGGCGCGGTCTTCCTGGAACGGCGCTGAGCAAACCGCCGCGTCACCCGGACTATCTCCCTCGCCGCGCTTTATCGCGCCCTGTTCCACATTCCGCTAATCCAGGGCGCAGTCGCCGGCGGCAGCTGGCGGCCCTTGTCGAGAGATTGGCCGGCCTCGGACGCGGGGTGGCGCTGGAAACGCTGCTCATTCCTCTCATTTATTTATTTATTTAGTCAAAAACAGTCAAAAACTGTATGTGGCGTATGGGAGAGAAAATCATCTGCCCACGCTTTCTTGAGTTTCAGAATCCCTTCCCAACAATTTAACTATTACTAGTTGAAAGATACAAGAAATAATAGTAAAATTATTATTATTATTATTATTATTATTATTATTATTATTATTATTATTATTATTATTATTATTATTAATAATAAATTTAAAAAAGCGAGAGATTAACATGTCAAAATCTAGATATTTTCGTTGCCGAATTATAGAAAACTTATTTGTAATGGTAAACGAACGAACGGATTTGATTTTTCTGTATTGCTAACAAAACAGAAACTCACCCTAAGTTCTACTACCACTACAAGCAAAAGGAAAGCTCAACAAAACGTGCGCATAGTGAAGCTACATTTACGTACAGAAGCGAATCAAGAGGCCATCTCAGCATTTGCTCAATGGATCAGGGCAACTGGACAAAATCCCGATCGAGATAGGGGTCATTGACCCGGAAGGTGAAGTACATTACTTGTTACAGGCATTTAAGTCTTTTTTTAAAATTACACAATGCAAATGTAAACTAATTCATTATACTATATCTTCTTTTTTAAGTAAACATTATTTTTATTTTTGAAAGAATTCTGAATGCATAAGATAATGAGCTTAATTTAGTGTTTAATTCTGTTATACGTACATTCCATTTGAGGTTTGATTGAATTAAGAAACTTAGAAATTTCGTTACCTTAACGTCACTCCCTTTCCATATCACATCCTTCTCTTTCCACTTGCTTCCGGAAGAATTTACTTCTTACTACACAGCATATTATTTTCCAAACTTCTTTACCGAGAATTTCTATAAATTCCAGTTCGGAAGAGTGTTCAATTTTTTTTATCATTTAACTTAATAATATATAGTTTGATTTACTCCTCGTTGCTCATACAGGATCCGATGATGGAGTACACGAAGTTTTTCATGAGTGCAAAAGCAAATAGCCCTATTCAAAATATTGAAAAAAATTGCCATTAGTCACTTTCTGCAAAAAAGTATCTCATATATTGCACGAAATATTGTTCCCTGTTGCTATTATTGCCCTCTTATCTAACGAATATGATAGGAGAGAGGAAAAAACTATTATTTAAGTGTTATTTAGAATAGTTTATCATATTTGCTATGTAGCTAAAATTTCGCATGTTTACCTCGTGTAACATGGTCTCCATAAGTGTTCAAAATGGCCTCGTCCTGAGTGAACGTAAGATAGACATCTGCGCTGCACAGGCTCTACGACGCACAAAACTTTGCCGGGTTGTACTACCTTTATTTCTGCCGCCACGCTTTCAATTCGCCAAAGGTCATCAGGATCTTCGACTTCGGTAGCACAAACGCGGCCTTTCATTAACTCCCAGGTCAGCTCCAAAAGTGTTGGAAGTACCTGAGTTTTAAAATTCAGATGCTGGTCGCCTCTTAAATGCTCAAGTAGGAAATGCGGACCGAGGATAAATTCATCCACAAGGCCAACCGTCACATTTACAGAAATCGTTTTTGGAGAGCCCCACTATGTGCAACATGCGGATTTCCTCGCCCCTCACATGCAAATTGTGCACATTAATTGTGTCGTTTTTTGTAAAACACGTTTCATCCTACTAAAAAACAAAATTCCTAATTTTCTTTGCATTTGTGCAGGAAATGCCTAGAGGATTGAAAGCGGTTTATGAGTCTGTACTTCGCAAATGCTACACACAGCTGAAATGCTGAAATGCCGTTAACTCTCCTCATGCCATACGAGGCCGGTGACGTTCGCCAGACGAGAGACGGTGATACCTAGACCTCGCGAGCTATTTGCCTTGTGCTCGCCTCCGGGGCTTCTCGGATAGAATAGGCAATTACGTTTTCCAGAGAAGTGGCGAGTCCTAACGCGAGGTGAAGCCGCTCGCTCACTTGCCGTAGCCCGTGTTACACGAGCACAAACGCATAGTCCAAAGTTTAATGTTAATTATGTACAAAACTAAATGACGAAGAGTATCCAATTTTGGCAAATTCAATCTGTACCACCGGGCATCTGTTTTGCCAGGCATCCGCCAGGGTTCTTTTACACGCCACAAGCGTACACAAGCAACAAACGTTTCAGTAGGCATGAAAATCACTGATTGGAGCATCGGCCTCCGAATTCGAATCCGCCTGGAGCCATATCGCTGATGGTCACTCAGCAACTGGATTTCTTCCCCACGCCGCGCCCTCCTTACCATGGTACTGGTTTAGGTGGCTCAGGGCATCAATTGATGACACTGCAATAGCTCTGACTGTGAGTTCCCAGGGCTGAAGAGCGACAATAAGCCATTTCCCGTACGCTCGCCGCACAGTTGCGTTACTTACAAGAGTGTGTTGCTTACAAGGTTACAATTCCGTACGTGGAGTAGAACCTCGTTAACTCGGTTATCTGGGTCACGGACCGATGCGAATTAAGAAAAATCCAAATTATCCATAGATTAGGAAAAAATGATAAAAAATAACAGGGACTTCCAAACATATTTTTAATAAAGTTGAAAAATTATTATCGGCGCATTTTAACCCCAAATCACAATGTAATGTGTGTATACATTGTACCCAATATGCATCTGAACAAACTAGTAAGTAACCCTGAGAATGCCCAGACCATCCCCCCTTTCCCCTCTGCGGGTGGCTGTTGGTGAAGGTGCGGGGGGGGGGGGAAGGAGAGGGTTGGCAGGACAACGAACGTTGTGAGGACAACGAACCCGACCGCTGGGAAGTGAATTCGAGTAATATACCTTACTGAGAATTGCGACCCGCTCATTTTCCTCTCTTGCCCCTGATATAATAAATTACTTAAAAATATGACTATTTATTTCTTGCCTACCCTGGCTACTCAGAATTTATTACTGTTATTAATTTATTCTTCTCCCTTTTAGTTTCGGAATGGAATCGCTCACGGGTGTTAGAATATTTATTTTTTGGAAATCGTCACACTTGTCCATACGAGATTCCAAGCTATGAGACCTAATGTAGGGAATGTTTTATTACCTAATTTCGAATTAAATTTACTAAAAACATGTTCATCTTTCCAAAACATTATAATTTTGTTCCAGTCATTTTAACGTACAATTTTGCAGCTCCGCTGTTGTACTTACAAAATCAAAACAATAAAAAAATCATAATTTTCACACAATATTTACCAACACATTCACACAGTATCTATCGCTTCTCATAGTCACGCTACTTTAGGATTCTCTGTTATAAATTATTCTTAAATGTAATAATGACACGACTTGGTCTACTTATAAAAGAATCTTTTAAAAATTAGTACACTTTCCTTTTAATTTCCCCTGCATACTTGGCCGACAAACATGTGATAATCACCTTCCACCTTCATTACTCCACGCCATCTTGTTGCTTGAATCCGTTCCAATTTCTAATTTGAGTCTGATTTCTTACAAAATCTCAAATTTCCGTCCCTGAAAAATCTGTCGCAGAATTAACTAATAAATCGTACTTGCATACAAATTCTCGATTCCCTTTCCAACAGTTCATTATCATGACCACGAATTCACACGCAACATGGACTACGTTGTCGTCTCAACATCTATCACTACTAAGAACGTTCTCCTTCGCAAGTCATAATGTCCGCCTTTCAATTGTCTTCATGCTCGATAAAGCTCCAGTTCCGTGTCTCTTTGTTAATTGCTGCACTTCTCCTTCAACTACTATCCACGTTCTTCCCCATTGGCTATTATCTCATACGCTTATTATCGGAGTAATTCCTAGACATCAACCTTTTTTCTATTTATTATTTATATTATTAAGCACGGACATTTCTCAGGCGACCCAAAATAAACTCGAACACTTTATTTCTCAGTTTTCTTTCGCCGCTCACTTCCTATCCTCGGTTCTTTTCTTATAGTTCAATTCTCGTGTCCATCTTGAGATTTTTTTTCCTTTCATGTGTTTCCTTTATTTTTTGTAATGGTTTCCTCACAAACAAGAATAATCCATAAGAGAATGGCAATTTGTCGTCTGGAAAACAAATCTTCGTTAACTACGCTAAACAACACATTTTTGTAAAACTAGACCAGGGTATTTGGACGCCCGAGTTAAAGAGATCCGAGTTAACGAAGTTCTACTGTACTTTCATACGTAATTTCATAACTTTCTTACATCTCTCTAGACTCGTATTTCGCCAGTGTGTCGCATGGCCTCGTGGCTCTGAGTGAATCTCTTGAAATGAGTGCCAACATAATCTCTGATGGAGTAATTGGGTTCGAGCCTTCTGTTGTGAGGTTCCCATTCAGGCCTTTCCATTTCGCCGACGCGATTGTCCTTCGCCGCGTGGCCTCTGGAGGACGCCCACCGCCCACGACCCCGCCCCCGCAGCCAGCTCCCCCGTCGACACCGCCGCCTCCACTGCCCCCATCGCCGGCAACGTCCCCGCCCTAGCTCTGCCTCCAACTCCCCCGCGCCCCCACCACCGTCCCCGCCACCCTCACCACCGCTTCCATCGCTCCCATCGCCCCCACCGGCCCCATCGCCTCCATAACCCCCACCGCCCCCACCACCACTACCGCCACCACCGCCGCCACCACCGTCGCCACCGCCACCGCCGCCACCGCCAATCCCCAGACGCCGCACAATGTGTAATTTCGAGCATCTACTTCGAAAAATTAATTTCTTGAGAACCATTGCCCATATTTAGATAAAAGTGGGTACGAATAATAAAGGCAAAATTAATAATTTGGAATGAATAATAAAACAATGTATGTACTTGTGCTAGTTCCACGGTGTAACATCATTCAACTTCTTTTATACTTTTCGACGAAGAAATTTCAAAGAATTTTATGAAAGCCTTATCATGTTATGTTCAACATAACGTTTTTACAGGAAAGCACATTCCTTATCCTATAATATTCAGCGAAGGTTTGAATATGCCTACAACAAACACATTGAGATCACGTCATTAAAGAACGCACTGTGATACTGCAGGAGGAGGCGCGGGGACTCTCTCCGAAACCCAAATATTCGAAGGGATTCCACGACCACAAGCATTAAAACCGGCAAAGGTAGCTCAGAGTATCAACTAATGGCACTATTGCCTCTCACCGGGAGGGGTTCGAGTCCCGACGGCGGCGGGATTTTCGACATTAGCTTTTCAGCTAGGTGGAATTCAGTCGCTATCTGGAGGAGAATTCTAGCGGCCGGCTGCTCTGATCGGTAGTTTTCAGGGGTATCTCCGATCAACCACAGGCGAATGCCGGAGCAGTACCCTAACAAAAAAGCGCGTGCGACTGCGAGAACCCTAAGTCGTTGTGTAATGAACTAGGACGAATGTGATTGGTCGACAGGTGTGTTAGAATAATATTCTCGCACGACTTGTGGAATTGGAATGATTACTGCATCCGATAACATGGAGAAATGAATACATTCTGCTATAGTCGTAGAGAAACTAATTTTTTTGACGAGCTAGATGCCTCAAATTGCCCACTGTGCGCCGTGCGCGGAAGGTGGACGTGACGGCAGGGCGCGCCAGTGTCTTGCGACCGCCGTGCGAGGGACACGTATCCAGCGCGGGAATCCATTTCCTGTTCGAGCTCCAGTCCGGCGCGGGGCAAAATTTATGTCGTGTGGTAGCTACACCTCGCGTTTTCGCTACCAGCCCGAAACACGAACAGAACGCTTGTATGCTTTCTCTGCTCCGCCTTTCAAAAGTCATGACTTGGCAGTGTTGAGAACACATTCTCCGTAAATATGTGTCTGAATTAATAAATGAGATTGAAAAACTCGAAATATACCATTAACGTCAAACTTAGAAGATAATATCTTCAGTTTTAAATTATAATATATTAAAATATATTATATATATGAAAAATAAATTGCGGGATTTGTCTGGAGAGAACAATCAGTCATTGCTTTATACTTAGTTTCTTAGAAGAAGTCATTTCTATTTTAAGAAAGTTGTTCCTCCTTCCAGTTAGAATGTTTGCTTGATTATAATCTCTCAATACATCGATTTTTTTCATTTTTGAAATTAAATTTACTATTATCCAAATATATTGACGTAATACCTGTATTCTCGTTTTTTGAAAAAAATCATAATTACAAGTAAGAGCGCAAGTATTAGTTGGATTATTAATGTATTTACGAAAATACGTGATAAAAGTATCGAAACATAATTTTCACTAATAAAATTCATAGTACGTATTTGTATGTTTGTTATAGAGAAGCTTCTCTTCATAAACATTATTTTTGCTGCTTCTTCCCTCGGTTTAATTTTGAAACCTATTACACTTTGCCCAAACTCTTAGTACGATATCAATTTGCTTAAAATGTTCCATATCTACATGAGAAATAATTTTAATGCATGTTGGAATAAAAAAAAAATCTTAATAAATTTCAATTAGGCACAATACATGCATTTGTAAATAAATACTTAATAGGTGCAGTTCGTTAAGGCCTTCTTTTGTACACTTAAGCAATGCTGTTGTAAGCTTATGACCCTTTGACTAACTTATGAAGACGTCAAATACGAACAATGTCGTTACCACAGTAAACTTAATATTTATACACGATCTTTAAATTTTATTAATCACCTCTTTGCTCAATAGCTCAATGGAGACCGGACGAGACTGGCTCAGATGCTGAAGTACTGTCATACATGTTTCAGTCATATTAATTTTTGTGTAATTAAACGTTACTAATAAGTTAACTAAATCATTAATAATATTAAAATAAATTTATGTTTGTTTTTGATGGTCGGTTTGTCTCTAATTGTATAGAAACATTTATTCAGCAGAAAAAGTTCCTTGCCTCTTGCATTTCTGTATCTATTTTAATTGCTGAATGTCACCTGGCAACGAGTTTTAAAGTAAAGTAGGTGTATTGTAAGTGGATTTTTTTGTAATGCAAAGGGACACTTTGCAAACAAAGGTCGAAGTTCTAAGATTAGCAGTAAACACGATTGAATACATTTTACGTTCACCTGATGAAATGGATTAAATTTCATTAAAATGTCGAAAAGAATGTAATTAATATAAGCTGTTCGCGAAATGTGAAGAAAATCCCATTTATCAATGAAAATTAGGTGTTCACCAGATTCAGACTTTAAAAAATGATTATTTCTAACAAAACATGTCCCGTCAGGAAATTTCCACCAGGTTTTGATTTTAACACCGATGATTCACGCCTCCCATGTTTCGTGGCAACGGTCCATTGTTTTCTCAACGATTCTGCAAAAGCGTCCAGCTGTTACCGACAATTCCCGGACTCTGCACATGAAAGTTTCATAAAGCCAACAGACTGGTGCACTCTGGTAGCGATATAATTAACGAATACGTATTATGCAAAATTTATTCAGGACTAGCGATGGTTCCATTCTTATTCGCCATCTTCATCACACGCTAATTAATTATGCTCAAATACCAAAATTTTGAAATTCCAAAATTCAAGCTCCGATTCCAAAAGCAAGCGTTTTGAATTATGTAGAAACAGTATTATTCACAATTCAACCAGTTTTCTGACATAATGCAAGGTCGCTTTATTCATTCTGACATTACTTTTTATTTTAAATTTGTTTCAATTGCCTATGTTGAAATGTAGTACTACTCTTCCAAACCTCACGTATTACACACGACTTTCCCTAACACATCATTTGCGCGAAAACCTCACTTCAGGAATATTACTGCCTCAAAAACAGGCAGATCAAGAGAAACTCTAAGTCCCGTGATCATCACTGGCGCGGCAACTCAGAGCCGATCGAGTGGGCTGCCCATTTTGTTTACGAGAGGAGCTTGCACAAGTGGAGCGTAGTCGGCGCAATGACTCCCGTTAACCCCCAACTCGATTTACTAGTCCGATGACGCCACATTCAGCTAGCTCCCCTTTTGTACTCACAAGGCGGAATGCACCCCGTTCCAGACCCAATTGGAGAAAAAAAGGAAAAAATTACCTGCTGCAGTGCTGGAGACTTTCCCTCAGAATGTCAAAAATTTTAAAATTAGACTAAGTAAATATGGTTAATATATTAATTTTGTAAAATTTTATTTGGTAACATGTAAATATTTTAATGTTGTTTGATGTTTGTTTTGGGGTATTTTTAGTAATTCCTTAGAAAACGCTACCACCGGAAGTATTCTTTGTATTCCTAAGTAGCAAAATAAATATTCTATTCTATTCTATTGAATCGTAAGGTGAAAAAGTCCCCTGATGAGATATTAATAAAGAAGTGGCGAGTATTGTCCGTTGGTTCCCGCCGGCCGCCGTTCGCGGGGGGCGGAATCGAATTTGAGCGTGGGATGCAGAAATTCCTCCGCGGCATCGCGTCGCATGCGCGGCGCTTCCGGCAGAGGGCGTTGAGCAAACAGCGCGTGGGCGGGGGCGGGGGCAGGGGGCGGGGCGAGACACGCATTGTGTCAAATGAGGCGCGGCCGGTGAAGCCGGTCGGCGCGCGTAGGTGGCATGGGGGGTTGGGGGCAGGAAGACGCGCCTCCCCTGGGAAATATATTTCTCCGCCCCCGCGGGCCGCATCGCGCCGCGTCGCGCCGCGCCGCGCCTCGGCCGCCGCCGCCGCCGACGAAACGAAGGCGCGTTATCGCGGGTTATCGATGGCAAATTACACAGACGCGCGTCGCCTCGTCAAGCGGCGCGGAGCGGAGCGGCGCCGGGGGGAGTGGCGGGGCACTGAGCGATCGCTCGTCGCGCTCGATGGCGACCGACCGGCCCCGCCCCCTTCCTCTTCTATACTGGCCCTCCTCTCCTGCGCCTTTCGCCTTCTCTTTTCCTCATACCTGCTCCTCTTCCCCGCTCCCTCCGTCCTCATCCCTGCTCTCCCCACTCCCATTCCGCCCCTCCACCCCTGCCCGCTCTTCTCTCGCCATTACTCTCCTGCGACTTTCTCCGTCCCTTTTCCTCATACCTGCTCCTCTTCTCCCTCTTCCCCGCTCCCTCCGTCCTCTTCCCTGCTCTCCCCACTCCCATTCCGCCCCTCCACCCCTGCCAGCTCTTCTCTCGCCATTACTCTCCTGCGCCTTTCTCCTTCTCTTTTCCTGATACCTGCCCCGCTCCTCCTCTCCCTCTCCCTCTTCCTCGCTCCCTCCGTTTTCTTCCATCCTCTCCCCACTCCACTCCCCCTCTCCCTTCCCCATTCCTCACCACTGCTCGTCCCTTTCTCACCATTCCTTTCCTGTCCCTTTCTCCTTTCATTTTCACCTCCCCTTCCCCGCTCGTCCTTTCCCTCTTCTCCGCTCCGTTCGTCCTCTTCCCTCCTTTGCCCACTTGCCTCCCGCCCCTCCACCTCCTCCCCTTTCGAGGACGGAGGATTCTTCACTCCAGCCCGTTCTTCTCTCGCCATTACTCTCCTGCCCCCTTCCTCCTTTCCTTTTCACCTCCCCTGCTCCGCCCCTCCTCTTCCCTTGCCTTTTCCCCTCCCCGACACTTCCCCGGCCTTCCTTGTCCTCCCTCTTCCCCTTCCTCTGTTCGGTCTACCTTCTTCTTTCCCTTTTTCCTTTCCTTTCCCACGTCCCTGCCCCACCCCTCCTCTCCCCCTTTCCCCTCCCAGCCCCTTTCCATTTTTCTCTCCTCCTCTTCCCACGTTCCACCACCCGCGTCCTCCTCTCCTCCCCTTCATCCTTTCCCTTTCGTTTTCGTCTACTCCACCCTTCTCCCCTTCCTATTTCCCCTCCCCTTACTCCCTCCCTACCTCTTTCTTCTCTTTCCCCATTCGCCTCCCCCGTCCTCCACTCCTCTCCTTCTAGAGATGTCTAAAAATTCGATGTTTCTAAAACATCGAAATTTTCGAGCAGAAACATCTGTATTATAACATGGAAGTTTTGTTTTCGATTCTTTCTTCAAATCGATATATTTGTGCAGACACATCGATGTTTAAAAAATTCTAATGATATAAATAAAATTTCCGATATCTATTTTATTTCTGGATTGCTTGAAATCCACAGCTGTCACTATTGTCGCTCCATAGGCGGCATGAAACCGTTTGCTATTCGCAACCTTTCTCCGATGTTGCTACCTTTTTTATTATTTTGTACGCGGTAATATCGTTAAACTGCAATTTGAACCTTCACTACATTGAACAATGATTAGAAAATTAATACGACAGTCAAATTTCACGCAGAATGTACTTTAAACTAGTATAGACGCATCATGTATCACTTTAGAACTAGGAGATTTTACTTTGAAATATTTCATTATATTTAAAATATCCGTATTTTAAACATTTGTAAACGGCAAGGTCGTCGCAAGCCGGCTATCTCAATAAAAATACTATGTTGACGAAGATGACCTCCTTTATTTCTTCAAATAACGTCAACAACGCCGAATCAGATTCAGAATTCCCACAATGGATGTATTTGTTGATTGAAAACTCATCGACATTGAAAACCTTTTGGAGATGTATCGAAGTATCGATGTTTGGCTAAAGTTTGCCATCACTATCTTCCCCCCGCTTCTCCTCCGCCCTTCCTTCTTTCCTTTTCCCTCTCCCCTGCCCCACCTCTCCTCTCCTCTTCCTTCCCCTTTCTCCTCCCCGTCCCTTCACGGCCCTGTCTACCCTCGGCCCGGTCTACCATCCCCTTCCCTTCCCATCCTCATCCAGCTCCTTTTCCGCGCCTCCTCTCTTTCCCTTCTCCCATTCTCTTCCCGCTCCCCCTTTTTCCCTGCCTTCCGCACTCCTCCCCGTCCCCCTCCCCTCCCTTTACCCCGCTCCCCTCCCCCGTTCTCCTCTCCTCTTTTTGACCCGTTCCCCTCTCCTCCCCGCCTCTCCCCCGTCCGGTCCCTTCCCCTTCCCCGTTCTCGCCTTTTCCTCCGTTCACTTCCCCTCCCCGTCCTTCTCTTCTACCTTTACCGCGTTCCTCTCACCGCCCCTCCCCCCCCTCCCCTGCCGCTCCGTGCGTCGCGACGCGCCGCCCCGCCCCCAGCGCGCGCCGCTGCCCTTTCGCAGCTCAGCCACCAAAAACAATTTCCGCCCTTTTAAAACTGACTCGCGAGTTGAATTTGTAAGGTTCTATCAGAGAATTACTGCCATAATCTCATCAATTTCATACTTGTATTATATTAACGAAATTACTGGATGTATTATATTAAACAAATTCTGTTTAATTATAACTTCATGCTGATTGGTATTTGGGGGAAGTTACCGTGTAATCTATTACCAGTCGCTTCTCTTTTTAAGTTTAGAAAAAACGTCAATTGCCTTGAAGCGACCGAACCAAGTGTGACGTTTATGCTCATCGTATATGTACGCCCGCTGCCATTCTCAAACTGTTTTAGCTTCGATCCTCTCCAACGTGTAATGCATCAGATAATATCAATATATTTAGAAAAACAAAACATACGAAAGATAACATGACTTGATTATTGCCAAATCTGTATCATGAAACTGTTTTACATCTTCTTTTCATATTTACTTTTGTAAATACTATATTCATCTTATTTTACTATTTTTCCTTTCTAATTGGGACTTTATTCGTACCTAAAGACTCTCCACCTGGCCAATTACAGTCGCGCTTCATAGTTGAATAGTTTCTCTAAGTTCTTGCATGTTAGCTCTATTCATCGCCTTTTTGTTCTTCTTGTTATGGTTTTCTCAGTTTTTCCTCATCATTTTTATATTTTCTTCAATATTGATGTTTTACATATCCCCTTTGTTTTTGCCTGCTCTATAAAGCCACAGTATGATACAGTCAGATTAATTCAAGGAGTGATGCAACATTGATTTTCTTGTAGTGACTTAATCATAGGTAATACCACGAGTGCTTTGGAAATCGACGATAAACCCCCAACTCGCGAAGTGAGGGGAGGAGAGAATTTCCAAAGTACGAGTAGGAATAGGACTATTCCACGAATGAAACTATGTCCAACAGAGTTTTAAAATGCGCCAAATATTGAAAATAGGTGAATACTGTGATAAAATAAAAGATGTTATGTTATAGTACATACATGGTTTATTGACATCGTCAAAGCGATTAATGTATACCACCTCCGAAGACAGATGAGTCACAGTTTATGATAGGCCAGTAGGGAGAAACGGTAAGACAAATCAGATAGAAAAAGCGATAAACTTTTGGAAATACATTATCCTGATTGAGGGCATTTTGTATGTACAGTGAAACATTATTGGATTTAATATCACAATTGGAATAATCACTATAAACCGAATGTTCGTGACATTTCTCTAGCAGTCGCACGAAAATAGGGGAGGAGGAGTGCAACGACGGACCTCGACGTTGTTTTTCCTTTCAATATTCGTTAAGCATGAAGTTGCTGCTTCATAATTTAATACGTTTAGTGTTAGAACCTTTCTAAACCCATTGGGACGGTTTCGTTTTTCAATTGATTGATTGATTTTTTCGTGTTTCCGGGCGCGTCAACTGCTCTGGTCATTATTCCGTTTAGTGTAGTGCATGTTTTTCTCGGGAGATGGCGGTGATCTTCCCCCACTGAATGGCGAGATCCGGCCTACCGTCGGCTAGCTGGGTTTCCCCCTAACCAGGGCTCTCCCACCAGCGGGGCACCACCCCAGCCAGGACAAGCTCTAAGCTCCCGACCAGTCTCCCGGGATATGTGGTAGTGTAGTGCATGTTAGTGTAAGTGTGCGTGTAAGGGGAGAGGATAGGACAAGGAAGAGAAAGGACAGATCGCGCGCGGTCCGTGGCCCGTTTGATAGGATACTGCTCCGGCATTCACCTGGTGCTGATCGGAGAAACCACGGAAAACTACCGATCAGAGCAGCCGGTCGCTAGAATTCTCTTCCAGACAGCGACTGAATTCGACCTAGCTGAAAAGCTAGAGACGAAAATCCTGCCGCCGTCAGGACTCGAACCTAGAACCTCCCGGTCAGAGGCGCTGCAGTAACATCAGTTGATGCACTGAGCTACCGCTCCCGGTTTTGTCTTTCAATGCTTGTTGGATCTTTATAAAAAAACGTAATTGTCACCATGCATAATCGCATTGTGGAAACTCCGACATCTCTTCCAGACAGCGACAGGATAGACAACGTAGCGATAATCTTTCCCCCTGGCTGTCGGCGACCTATGTCGACCTCGCGGGGTTTTCCTCGACAGGGTATCTCCCCCAGAGGGGCACCGCCCCAGCCGAGACACGCTTTATGCTCCCGACTTGTGTCCCGACATGTGTGGTAGTGTGGTGCATGTAAGTGTGAGTGTGTATACGATAGAGGTGGGAATAGGTCAAGGAAGAGGTAGGAAAGATCGCGCGCAGTCCGGTGGCCCGTTTGTTAGGGTACTGCTCCGGAATTCGTGTGGTGTTGATCGGATAAACCACGGTTATCTAAATAGTGTCAAAAATCCTGCCACGGCCGTGACTAGAACCCTAAGGCCCGTCAGTCAGAGGCACTGTAGTAACAACACCTTTATATACTGACGGGACTTCTACGTACCACCAGTTTTGCCGAGCCGCTTGTATTCTGAAATGCATTGGAAAACTATGAGGACTGTTCAGTCCCGGCTAGAATAGTTCGTTCTTTCACGCCGAGATATTGACCACTGCTGATGAAAAGTAGCCCAAGGGTACTCTTACTTGGCAAATGATGGTTAAACCAAGAAAGACCTATGACTACAGGAAGTTCACCTCCAATTCCCAAGGGAAGGAAGTCTGCGTTTTCTGCCCCAAAAGAAAATCGTTTCCAAAACACCGGAACACATTGGCCTATATTATCTTCTGGGAGGGGCAGATGTGAACTGTGCTCTTCCAAGAAAAATGAGTCATGGCATTCCAAATGAACAGAGTGTAACATATTTTTAGTGGTAATGAGAAAATATTGTTTTTTTAATACCATCAAAGATAACACTGACAGCATTTTGGAAGAGCACAGACCTGGCGGGACTCTGAAGTCCCATTAAACCAATTCGTAATTTTTTACCTTTGTAATTAATATTAATAAAAATTTTGTTGATCAATGGACAATTATTACTTATTGTACCAACCCCAAAAATTAAAATTATGTTATTACTTTAATTTCATAATTCAGTATATATATATATATATATATATATATATATATATATATATATATATATATATATATATATTGAGACGAGCTCTGATATGAACCCCAGCGAGGAAGCAGAACCCCAGGCAAAAACGCCCAAGATAAATCGCGGGTGTTTACCACTTCGAATGTGGCGCGTTGGTACGTCATCGTCTGACGTCAGCCGCGGCTGAAGTCGGACGTAACGAGTGGTCGCCAATGATTTCTCGGGGCGATACGCGCTGGAAAATTAAATCCTGCGATTGGCCCCTTGATAGAAAAACGAGGGAACAGTCTCCGAGGGGGGGAAGGGGTTCCCGGGAAACCGGACAGTCGGAGAAAGGCTACCGGTGAGTTTGATAGAAATCGGAGAACATTCTGAAACAAACCGCCGAACGGTCTGATAGAGATCGCCGAAGGGTCGAGTATACGATCATTACGTCGCAACTACGCCGCATCGCCAAAGCGGAAGGCTGAGGCGACATTCCTGGTGCAACACAGCCGAAGAAGCAAGTTTGTTGGGAACGGAAGACGGGCGTAGAGGCACTGCCGTTCTATGGGACGACCGGAGAAAATTGTACTACTTCACGGGCGAACGGAGGCAGCATCAAGCGAGCCAAGGAGCAGCGCGGACCGGCGAGCGTATAGCGCAGCGAGCTGGGCGAGGCCGAGCGTCACCGCGGCGCGAGCAGCCGTTCGCAGCGATAAGCAGCTGAGGTCGGTCACTGCGTTGGCCGAGGTCCAGGTTACGTGTTCCCCAATCGCCGAAGCGTGAGTACCCGTGCGACATTCAGACCGCGAGGTCGTAATATTTCCAAAGGTGTGATTAAAAAGGTCTAACTAGGAAGTATTCTTGCCGAACACTTAACACGGGAATTCAGTTCGATCCAACATAATGGAACGAACAGACTGAAAGAACATTTTAGTGCCAAGATCAGTAGGTTTGCATAAACAATTAAATTGCCCGAGTATTGTAATTAGCGGGCAAGATATGATTTTTGAGTATTTAAGGTAGGGAGGTTATTGTTTATTTGCACAAGTTGGAGCAAGAACGTTAATCCAGACTTAGGATTATAATTATAATAGAAATAGGATTGCAATTTGTATATTATAATCTAGTGTGTAAGTGTATGTGCCTCGGGAAAAAGTTTAAGAATACATGCCTAATTTTACCAGAGCCATCCAAGTGTTTCATTAGAATTCGATCCGCCCTGTATTCTATCCATTGCAAGCTACCCCTTATTTGCCTCTCACAGGCAAGACGAACGAACAACCTGACAGGCCTGGCGTCGGAGCGACAGTAGGCTGCCGCACGGCGTTGGTAACGCCCGAGCGGTGCTTCACACCCTCAGGGCTAACGACCCCTGATCAAAGACCAGGTTGCATTGTGTGCGGCGCGCCGGAGGCCAGTCCACGGCGTGTGTGTTCCGTCACTATATATATATATATATATATATATATATATATATATATATATATATATATATATATATATATATTGTTACGTTTCTAGGTGGTGAATTAAAAGTCCGGTAATTTTTTAACAAAAACGTTTATTTTGTTTCTTAACTCAATCACTGTAAACACTTGATTATTTATTTACACTACACTTCTCTTGATTATTTATTTACACTACACTTCTCTTGATTATTTATTTACACTACACTTCTTTTGATTATTTATTTACACTCGCACAGTCCTAAGCACTGGCCACAGTTCACTGCACTGATCACAGTTCGATGCACTGGTCACAGTGCACTGCACTAACCACAGTTCGATGCTCTGACCACGGTTCACGTCACTGAGCACAATCACTGCACCGCGATGCACACACTTCACAGTTCAGCTTCCACTGCGGACTTAAGACTGACTCGCGGTCGCCGGCCGCCGCGTATTTATACTCGGCGGGTGTCGTCGAGAACTCTCCGGATTTTCTGGAATAATCTAGTGCAGGGAGATGACGCAACCCGCGATCACAGGCAGCTCGTGGTGGCGCCGGCAGATGACGCAATCCGCGCGTACAGGTAGTTCGTGGTGGTGCCGGTCGGTGACGCAATATTCGTTACA
>BLKR01006056.1:0-65953 GCA_011170035.1 Teleogryllus occipitalis | reverse complement strand
ACTTGGGGAAACAGGTTCATCAGGTGAAATCTATCAGGGAGACAAACGCCGTTTTGAGATCAAAAATCGAGTCGCAGGAGAAATAAGCTCGTGCATGATCTTGGCTCATTCTTTCTGGTAGTGGAATGATAACGGAAGATCTTAGATGTAAAATGTATGTAAAATAAGATGTTAGAACATGGAATATTGGTGATATTGATACAATTAGTTCAATTTTCTTTTTGAAATCAGTTTCCAAATCGGAATCGATATTTCGAGTAATGCCTCAAATACTGTTTTGATGGTATTCGAAGGAAGACGGAAATATGTGTACGAGATGTATACCTACAAAATACGACTATTACAGATGATACGAGACCGTTTGGTTGTGTTACAGCATCACTAGTTTGATAAGTGGGGAAAAATATATTGAGATTGAAAGAGACGAAAGCATAAACTGCGACTGCCCGACTTGCCTGTCTGAGAACACGGACTCCTCCCGTGCCGCAGGCCGCCGGGTTTAGCCGTTCGGCCGCGACGAGGGAGCGCCCACAAAGGTCGGGTGACGCAACGGTGTGGAGCGGGAAGGGGGGTGACGTGTTTTTTCCGAAATTTCACTTTACGCCGCTCTTATTCATCCGATTTGCATGATTGACACGGCGTTGAATTCATGAAGCACGTCGTCATCGCGGTATAAGCTCACATTTTTTAATTTATTCCCGGAATTATGAGAAAAACTTTCCAAAAAAGTTTGGAAATATTTTTCGAAAAAACGGCTTCGTAGCGTAAATTCTATTTTAAAAAGGCGTCGAATGCCGTTTACAGATCGAAAATCGGACCATTTCTTCAGACGTTATCGGTCTAGTAAATTTTGCCTATTTTGGTGCTGCCACGTGGGGGCGACAAATTGAACTAGTGTCGCTACATTTAGCCTTAATGTTAATTTTACTTTTTATTGACAATTGTCTCTAAAATGATTGTTCCGTGATTGACGTTCCAACTTAGTGGCGTCTATAAATCTTGCGCTTTGCGCTTAACAACGCCACGCGACTGATGGAATCAGAAGTACAAAGTTTCAGATCCTCTATTTCTCGCCCCAGTCGTTTTCGCTCATTATATAACGGCGTGTGAAAAACAATGTTATTGGGCGTTCATATATATGGCATTTTGTGTTTACTTCCATGACGCACTAGCAAAATCTTCTCTTTCAGGACTAATCACGGAGAGAGTTTAGCATTCCTAATGATGAATGGTGATAGGGATATTCAAGAGGGAAAAAAAAGGATGAAAGATGATGGATAGAGTACGTAGTTGCTTGAGAAATCAACAACGGTAGTCACACAACACACACGCATTAAGTATCGTGTAGAAATATGATCGGTCGGTTCAACGAACAATCCCATCGTATTTTTACTTCCTTGCTACCGCTTATGCAGTAGAGAAAGTTATGTAATGCTGCGCAAAAAAACAGCAAATTTTTGGCAGAAAAACGCTTACTACAGGGCTCTGGTAAGGAAAACATGTGGATAAATCCAGTTGCAAAATTTAGAAAAAAAAATTTCTAACACCAGTACAGTCAGTAATCCCTTCTAAGGTGTTCTCGGGGTAACGGAATGACATTGGTATGCGACTGATAAGGGGCCTCTATACGTTACCTTCGCATTTGCAAACTTGATCGATAACTTCAAGCACGCTACCAGGAAGCAGAACACAGACTCATTACGTCAGTGCTTAGAGCAACTGGGCCTAAACCAGGA
Organism: Teleogryllus occipitalis; assembly: GCA_011170035.1. Classification (NCBI taxonomy): domain Eukaryota; kingdom Metazoa; phylum Arthropoda; class Insecta; order Orthoptera; family Gryllidae; genus Teleogryllus; species Teleogryllus occipitalis. Next base: position 64,217 of record BLKR01006056.1, on the reverse strand, counting down.
GACTCGGGTTTGAATCTCGGTCGGGGTGACGATTCTCTGAACAAATTTAATTATGAAGATACATTTGTTACTCAGTAAGAAAGACACGCCGAGCAAAGTGGCCCAGGACGAAGCGCGCTGACTTCGCATTCGAGGGGCTGGGTTCAATCCCAGTGCCAGTCATCCTGACTGGGATTTTCGTGGTTTCCCTCGGTCATCCAGGCGAATGCTGACTGAAAGGTCACGACCGCAAAACCGGTGTCGTTAGACGAATTCGTCAACTACGTGAAGTCACGGAGGTTAAGTGAATTCGAAACATCGTGGGATCCTGGTTGGGTGACCGACTAGGAGCCCCAGGATCTAACGACGCCGAGGCCAATTGCCCTTTACGGGACACATAATAGCTAAATACAAATACAAAAACTAGGTCACAACTTTGATTCCATTAATGCTGCAGAACATCTTTCCGGGCGTCATTGCCTCCAAAAATGTGGCAGTGGGTGACAATTATACATCATAAACAGTCAAATACATCAGGTTATGAAAGTGTTCAGTCTTACCAGTATCACAGTAGTTACAATAACTGGAACTTATAATAACCAGGAGACTCGAGTTCGAGACCCGGACGGAAAATACACAAGTTACTCAGTAACAAGGTCACAACTTGGATTCCTTTACTGTTGTGGAACATATTTACGAGCGCAATTGACTCCACAAACGACAACAGGGTGGTGACAATTATCATATTTTATCATATAAATCATTTTCAAATGAAAGCAAAGTCATAATTTGCGGAAACAGTGGTCGAGATTGCTAAGGCAGTAGTGTCGTAGTGATTTCGGGCCTAACGGTCGCGTGTTTGAGTCCCGCCTCGGGCATGGTTGTGTGTTCGTCCTTTTACCCTTATCATTACCATATCGTTTCATCTTCACAGTTACCCTAACGTTATCACCAATTGTGTTCGCTAAGGATCTAGATGTTAATGCTACCTTAAATAACAAAAATGTCCTTATTTGAATTTGTAAAAAAGTACAAATAAGATATAGTTATATTAATTATTTTTTAATTTATTCTACATTTCAAGTAATACATTATTTCTTTGTACTTAATATTTAAATAACTCATTTTATAATTTCAAAATGTTTATATACCGTACGTACAATCAGTAGGTAAATAAATAATTTATGCTACACGGAGAAAAAGTACAAATAAATAATTTTGTAAATGATTCGAAAATATTCCTTATTATTACTTTATTATTCTATAGGAAGAAATTCGAACTCGTTTAAAATTGTTGTCGGAATACTGAATAATCTGTTTTCATCAAAAATAAAAAAATTAAACTGGAACGAATCCCAAATAAGGTTTTCTTGAGTGTCTATTACAAAAAATTGGTGTTATGTAAATTTGTGTCAAAAAACTTTGAACGACGGCAATGAGTGCTCTCAAACGTGACACGAATAAACAATCAAAAATGAATGTATTCAAATCCAATCCTACGGAACGCATTGAGGTATATTGTCAGGCGTTGCCGAGTGACGCGAAACGGATTAGAGCAGAAGGAGTGGGCGTAGCATGATCATCGGAAGGAAAAGATAGAGCGGAGGGGGCTGAATGTGTAGTTGGGGCAGCACGGTCGGGGCAGGCTGGATGAAAGCGTGCGGTGGAGACGAGTAAAACAGCCGGAAAGGCAAGTCTTCTTGATACACAACTGTGATAAAAGAATACCCGAGCAACGTCCAGTAATTTTCTAGATTGTAATAATTGTGACAGGAAAACGTAAACTGGAGGGAAACCTGATGGTGTATGAAATCCTTGGCATTTTAACTATTCTATATCTAATTTTTTCGTGTCCACTCTAAAATTACTGAGTCGAAAACTAAATGTTTCAAGAAAATATTAAGTTGACTGTAGTCGTTTGATGTGTTTGCAGTTCGTTTGTATATTACCTCAATAACGTGCAATTGTAGTTCGTGTGTGTTCGTCAGAGGACGAACTCCCAGGTTCCTAAATTAATAGGGGAGAAATCGGAGTTAAGAGATCGTTAAGAAAGTATGAGCATCCATGCATGCGTTGCATTGGTCGTGACGACACATTCAATGCTATTACGATAATTCAGGAACCGCATTATGGAGCCGGACAGTGTCTCTTTTCATATTAATACTACCCTTGTAAGAAACATCTCTGAAAATTTAAGCATTTGATATTGTACGGTGGACAAATGAGAGATCTTTGAGTCTCAAAACTTAATTGTAAATGTGCAAATATTTGTATGACCTGCAGTGTAGGTAATCTATGAGTAAGAACAATATTACTATGCGAACATTTATACAATGGTATTTTTCATTGTCATGTAACATGAAACGAAAAGAAAGCCGACGAAGCTACATCTAATTATTTTTAAAATAAAAATTTGTATGTATTCCAACACTTAGTTATTGAGTTATTGGCATAAAACACGCAACTTAAAACTCGAGTTACTGAAATATAATACCCTGAAATTGAGAATGTGTTTAAACACAGAAATATAATTTTTGAAACAAAATTGGTGTTTTCACCAATGTTCAAATATCGTGTTAGCCATAAAGCGCTTCCGATATTAAAACAGGCGCTCGACTTCAAGATTACCTCGTGAAGAAACATTATATTAACAAACGAGAACATTGCTACGAGTAGACTTATTGCAAAGATTTAATATTAAGAGAAAATCATTACAAACTATCCAAACAAATCTCATTTGCATTATGAATTCAACCTATTCCGAAGATTTTTATAATTTAATATTTGACATTTCCTTACTTGACATAGTGTTCCATCACTTTTTGAATATATGTGAATCATTTTACAATAATAGGTTTAGATTTGAATTTATTTTCATCAAAAAACTATAAGTGACATATGGAAGAGAAGTAACATCAGAGTAGTCACGTTTTCATGAGTTTCAGAATTCCTACTTCACACCTTTACAATTCATTGTGAAATAAGTAAAAATACCAAAGAAGTAAGGTTAACAATATTTGAAAGCTAAAAATGACCTGTAATATCCCTATATATATATAGTGTTCTTTTAGTCAGCAGATCTGTAATGAAGCTAATATAGAGAGAAGATCCAGAAAAATTCAAATCACAATGTAAAATTCAGTATAACTGCTTTCCACATTATTACTTCAACCACTCCGTTGCCGGTCGCGAGGCTTGGTATTTTTTCATTGTCTTCGCTAGATTTGTCTGTTGTCAAAGGACAGAACCGGATTTATATCAATCTATAGTGAGGGGAGGGGCAATATCGTAGGTTGTCCTGTTTTTAAACGTTCAAAACCTTGCTCCTTTTCCAGTATTTTCCATAGTATTTTCAATTAATCTCCTGTCCTTCCGAAAGGAAATACTGAGCATGAAATTATTTTAAAAACGTGTGGTGCGTCAACTAATTTTAAATTCGTTAAATCTTACATAGGTGATATAAAGTAATTATTTTAAAATGAATTGGGTATTCGGTTATTATTACGATTGTTGCTTGGTCTGCAAGACTGCGCGAACCCTTCCTTGCGAAAAATCGAAACGATCGTCTGATCAGTTGGCTGACATTTCAACACCTAGAGCACGGATACTTAAATATCGCTATCATGACAAGAGATCTATTCAAACAATCAAGACACCTTTCGTGACGTCCATGACTCTGGCAGCTTTTAATTAACTAGATATTGTGAAACTTTGAAATGCAGAGAAAGCAAAACACAATTAATGCTCCCGATCTATTCCATGAGCTTGTTATGAACATAAATTTGGATTCTATGTGACTTTAAATTTTGAATTGGTATCGTGCTGGCTGGTATCGTGCAAATTAATTTAGCTAATCATAATATGTCTTTAAACAGGTTAACACTATTTTTTTCTTTAAACAATTTGCCAAATAGCAAGAACTTTCGCCGTAGCATCTTAAATGCGCTGTGTGTGTGTTTGTGTGTGCGTGTGCGCGTGTGCGCGCGCGCGCGCGCGTGTGTGTGTGTGTGTGTGTGTGTGTGTATAAAATGAAGAACACTATCGTACACCCTTGGCAACTCAATATTCAATACCGACGATGTTTCCGTAGTTTTAATTTCTTCTCTGATGTTTCATACTTCTATGCCCCTCTTCATCTCGACACTCCAATGTTATTAATTTCTTCACATTATTGATCCCGCATATCGTTTTTGGATTTTATAATCCTCTTTATAACCTCTCAGTGTATTTGTGTGTCTGCTTTTCTGAATCGTAGAATGTCGGGCTGTCAGCCAACAATAATAGACAATCTTCCACCACAAAATTTCTGCGACACTCATGCCACCAATACGTCCCAGATCTCTACTGCTTTTCAATTACACCCCGTCTTATATATTCCGCTTTGTGCATATACGGAATTATATCTCGCCACAATACTTCCAGAGAGGTGTTGTCAGTCGTTTGCAACTTCCCGCTTAACCTGAGCTCATACGAAACAAATTGATAGATAAAATACTTCTTAAAAAATAAACGATGTCGAACATCAACAAAATTGTCATATTTAGTTTGTTGATTGAAAATATTAAAACTGTTTTTTGATTTGTTTCCTAATAAATAGAAAACAACTCATCAAAATAGTACCACGTTGTGGAGAACTCATACTGTGTTTGTTAAACGGTTCTGAGGATCGTCACGTGTTAAAGCGAAGTAGTATATTGGTTCCTTAGCATCCCTGAGAAGACGCAACCTTGAGGCAAGACCAGAAATGGGCTCTATTGAGAATGAGGGAATGTGGAGGCGGCGCAGGTGCGAGATGGAAGAAGCACGGCGAGGACAGGGTGGGGGTGGGCGGGTGCAACGGTAGGTGGGGGAGGGGAGGGGGAGGGATGCCGTGGGCGGCCGAGCGTTGCGCTATTGTTCCGGCAACTTGGCCCTCATTGTTGCGAGCAGGCAGCTGGCCCCATGAAAATTGCACGGCTGGCTCGGTTAAACTTTGCGTGAAGTGTTTAACCAGTCGCTAAACACGTGTAGGAAGGGTTGGCCACCCGCGTCTGTTCAACGCAGCGTTGCAATATTCCCACCCCGCCCCCTCCACGCCTCACGCCATCTGGCCACGCCCACCTGCCACTCTCCTACCACCCCCGCCACCCCCGCCGTCGAGTCAACACCCTTTCCCTGGCGCTCGCAACCTCCCCCAACGCCACCTTGCTTCACCCACCCTTATTCTCCCATTTCGCCAGGGGAGGCTTCGCCATTCCTCACCGCGCTCTGCTTCGGGCACTTGCCCCTCTGCTAGACGCTTTGGACTATTCAGACCACGGACTTCCAACAGCCGCTATTCCCGCTTACCTGGAGTAAATATCTTGTGTAGGGGCAATTATACGATACGCCTTCCAAGTTGCAAACAAACACCACTTGAATGTAACTGTTATGCTCTTGAACAAATGGATGGTACCTTGAGAAACTGTGCATCCAACCTAGATTCATTGTCTTGTTGATCTGTTACATTGTTTAATAATATGAAGACTAGTAGTACCAAAATTTACTCTCTGTTGTCTCTGTTGTCCCAAATTTGAATTATGACACGTGAATTCAAACATAACAAAGTAACCTAATAGTAACGATAATGAGGTTAGCGGTGAAACTTGTCGATCGTGATAATTTATTATGCTCAAATATCATTGGATTTTGTGAATTTGAATATAAAGACAATTCTTGAGGTTTAATATGTCGTGAATCTGAAGTTGGTGCTTAAAATTACCTGTAATGTGACCAGCAACTGCATCACCTACAACTACAATATCATTAACAACATATCATTGGATTTTGTGAATTTGAATATAAAGACAATTCTTGAGGTTTAATATGTCGTGAATCTGAAGTTGGTGCTTAAAATTACCTGTAATGTGACCAGCAACTGCATCACCTACAACTACAATATCATTAACAACATATCATCCATCTTAGGATATGTTTGAACTGAGATATATATCGCAGATATATATCGCAGATATATATCGGTTTATCTGTCTTTTGGTGTAAACATTTCTTTAAACTACCACTGAACTAGTAATAATTAAACCATATCATTTCTAACTCCATTGCATAGATATTCTTAACGCCATTTTTACTCACACTGACATTAATTTTTTTTTCACAAAAGTGTGATCAAGTAAACTACTATTAGTTACCAAGATGCACGATTTGCACTTTGAAACCACCGCCATAATTTTTCCAAATACGTTTTTGTGCTCGTTCCCCCACTTCATTGATTTCTCTGTGCTCCTATTTTCACAGCAGGCGTGGAACGCATGCTAATAAACGCGACTCCAATTTATGGGCGGGAGCGTCTTGCGCGGTGGCTGTTGGAAACAGGGAGGCCTCAGACGCGTGGGGACGGGGTGGGGGAGGAGCATCGGATTGGGGGAAGGCCTAATTGCACTTCGGCAACCCATGCCTTCCGCTCCCCCTCCGCCTCCCCTCTCTCAGCGCCGCTCGCGGCACCAAAATTAAATAAAGGCGATATGCGTCCGCAATAATGCCCCATCCATAATGCACAAGGAGCGCCTGCGCGACGCGGGACAGGGGTGGGCGGGAATGCGTGGGGCTGGGTTAGATACGATGGCAAGGAACGGAAGCTGGGAAATGCGTGTGGACCGTTGGGGAGTTAGAGGTTTCTGGGGTGGGTGGAGGGGTAGGTGGGAAAGTAATGGATAAGGGAATGTGCAAGTGAGCAGGGAATAATCGAGTTGACACGGTCGATAAACGCTTTGTGGTCCGTGGCTTGCTGATCGATCACTTTTATTCGAGTCCTGTTCGTAGAACATTTTTCAGACATTTATATTCATTGACCCATTGGCGTCATCATTATCATGATTTCCAATTATACCTACTGTAATTCACTATCACTCACATAAACAAAGTAGACAAACGCAGGAATGAGGTACGCGCGTAGATGCAAAAATGTGATCACAAGGAAAGAGTGGAATAGGTGGCAATGACGGCGAAGAGATATGCGGTGATGAGGATTAGGACCTACGGAAATAGCAGGTACCGCCGGGAGGGAAGGGTCCTGTAGATTTGCAAGGGATCTGGGAGTTGGTAGTGAAAGGTTAGCGAAATTGAAATTGACACATGAATGAACGTGTTGGGTGAAGATCGTTGCTTTTTCACTTTTAGGTCCAGAATTTCATTCCGGTTTGTGAAATATTGGACGGTGAACGGTTCATAATAATTTTCCACCGATTACAATTTCATCTCCATATTTTATTATACATTATTAATACAGTTATTGTTATATACTATTACACATTATTATCCAATATTATTACCTAATTACGATTATTGACATCATATCATGTTAATTTATGATTACTAGCCACATCACGAATCATTTGTAGAACTATGTCGCAGATATACATGCATGGAATTTTAGAGAAGCTGCAAAGGGAAGTAATAAAGTGAAAACGAGAGAACAATAAAAGGTCTTTAGCAGAAAACGTGCTGATAGCTTAACAATTTGAGACAATAAATTAGTATTATAAAAACGCGAAATGACAATTCGAGAGCATTGTGGGTAGGGGTGTTGCGAAGAAAGCGACGAGAAAGGAAGGCTGTGAGAGAGGAATTGTAGGGGATCAGATGTGGCGCTGACAGAGGGAATGGCAGGGAAGGGGAGATTTAGGGTTTCGGGGCAGGGGGAAGGGGAAGAGGGGAGAGGGGAAGGCGAAGGCGGAGGCCCAGCTATGTGATGTGAATACGCTCTGCATACTGCGTCCCGTGCAACCGGAGCTTCCGGGAGGAAGCGAATACGAGTTGGAGATTCTTTTCAGGCACTAGTATTAAAAAAAGAAGCAGCAGCTCGTGTATATTAATAAAGGGGAATTGTCTGGATAAGAAACTCGGATGGAATTTTTCTGCTAGATTATATTCAAAACTACCGCATATTATGATCCCACCCACAAAAATTACAAATTGTTGCAGGAATATATCATTTCTTTCCTCTTTGAAGTTTGTTGTTTTAGAGTTCAGCTAATCAATCAATTATTTCGACTTTCCCTTTCTCTCTCTCTCCCTCTCTCCTTTGCCATTCCTTGGCGACAACCAGTATCGTTCTGTTTGTGGATTTTGCCTGTGATCAGTTATTGACACCGTCTTAGGTGCCAGGGCATCATAGCAGTAGCTCTGGGAGGTTCTAGGGTTCGAGTCCCGACGGTGGAAGGATTTTCAGCACTAGCTGTGAGTTCAGCCGTTGTTTGGACGAGAATTCTAGCGGCCAGCTGCTTTGATCGATAATTTTCCAAGGTTTCTCCAATCAATACCAGGTGAATGCCAGAGCAGCCCCCCACGGGCCACGGTCTGCCCCCTATCTTTCCTTCCTCTTCTTTATCCTATCCTTACCCCTTAATTACACTTACAATAAGATGCACTACACTACCACACATTCCGGGAGACCGCTCGGGAGCTCAGAGCTTGTCCCGGCTGGGGCGGTGCCTCGCTGGTGGGAGATACCTGATTGAGAGAAAACAGCAAGCTGACGTGTAGGTCGGCGCCGGAACTCGCTAACCAGCGGGAGAAGATCACCGCCACCGCCCACGATTAAACCATGCACTACACTTACGTGAATAATGAACTTAGCAGTTGACGCTCCTGATATCACTAATCCATCAATCATTTACTGGCCTCCTGACTATGGCAACTCTCTCCCTCACTTGTTACGTACAACGTTCCTTTGTTTTGGTGATCGGCTATACAGCTTTTCAGATGGCCATAACAATGTTTATTTACTTGAGTGTGAGTGCACCGTAAAAATGTTACCCATGTAAAGGAGCAGATGCACCACAAAAACCAAGGTACATCAATTCACTATTTATTAACGTTGCAATCACAGTACAAGTCTGATATTCTCGCAACTACACCGTCACGACGAAACTTTACTACAATGTTTCTTTGAGTTTCTACCATGCATCTCTGTACTTAGTTACACTATACAAACGTCAGTATATTCACTTTATAACTGGTTTCTACTCTGTATATCTGCACCAATAGTTTTCGTGTTAAACCACGATGTTGCCCAGTTATGGTACTTTATTGTTATTATTATTATTATTATTATTATTATTATTATTATTATTATTATTATTATCCTCTCAGTTTTCACACCAAAAGTATATTTTTGTAATTTTATCTATTAATTCCACGCTATTTTTTTGAGTTCCGAACTATGTTAAATATGACACTGTTTTCCCCACTGAGGAAGTCTACGATTCTGGCACGTTTGTGAGATTTAAAACTAAAAACTACAAAAAATAAATGATACATGTTGCTCTACTTTTTCTCCTTTTTGTTATACAACGGGAATGAATGTAAGGGAGAAGCTGCTTCTCTAGTAGTATGTGTCGTCTGTGTGTCCTTAACCCTTAGTTACTCGCACTATTTTTGTCACACAAGAACCCGCGCGGCGTACTTTGTACGCCAAGTCTATTTTGTTAGTAAAAATGAACTCTGCAAAGCCTGAATAATATTTTAATATCATTTTTATTTAGTTTTATTTGAAATATATATATATATATATATATATATATATATATATATATATATATATATATGACAACATTAATTAAATAATAATGATTAACATTTAGCATATTAGTCTTCAGAACAATTTTTGCTTTTAATGACTTTAAGAAAATGTACGTTGCTTGCAAATTGGTAGCACCAGTTAATAGTAAGTGTAGTAGTAATTGTAATAGAGCAGTATTTTGCCATTCCGCAAATGTGACGGTAATTATCTGCTTATCCGATAAATTATTGGTCTCTGTATTGTTCCTAATGTAAAAAAATAATTTAGTTTAATTATATCAATAAAAATTTAAAAAATCCTCTGATAATTAAAATAAAAGGAAAACTCACATTGGTACTCGCGCGGCGTAGATAGTACGCCAACAGGCACTTTCCAATGGAAATATAATCGTCTGGTCACTGTAGTAAATCTTACGCAATCGAGTATCGAGGAGGATGCAGCTGAATGCCTTCTGAGAGGTTAGGACAAATGTCAGAATGCTCGCCGATATTATCTGACACGTAAGGCGATAACAGTTCCAATGGCGTAGAAAGTACGCCAACGGACACTTTCCAAAGGAAATACAATCGTCTAGCCACTGCAGTAAATCTTACGCAACCGAGTATCGAGGAGGATGCAGCTGAATGCCTTCTGAGAGGTTAGGACAAATGTCAGAACGCGCGCTTATCTGACACCTAGGGCGATAACAGTTCCAGTGGCGTAGAAAGTACGCCAGCGCGAGTAACCAAGGGTTAAGTTAATCTACACCGCTCGTCTACATATTCTTTGAACAATATTAACGTTGTATGTTTGATGTTTTGTTTCAGAGTTTTTGGCTCACAAATATTGCACGATATAAAAAAATTTTTAAGCTTCTCCGGCAAGATTGTTGTAAATTTTTATGGAATATTATGTTCAACTTTCATTTTCAATTTTGGAGGTAGTGAATCTCATCACTTTCCTTGTAGCTCCGTTGACTAAGGAAGTTAAGTAAAATTCTCTACTTAAGTAAATGTAAAAAATATTACAAAATATATCACACAAAAAGTATTTTATAATAATCAGAAATCTCATGCTACGTGAAAAAGAATGTGACAATTTCGATATTTATATTGAAATGTGAAGACATGTTCAGATAGCATTTAATACGAACATAAAGCTTATCAATCTCCTCTGCCACGTACTGCAACTGACCGAACAGCCCGTGCACATTCAGGCGCCATATAGGATCAGCGCTGAGCTGAGCGCACAATAGGTATTGACCATTAACAAACAGTCACTCGGTCATCGCTTATGGCTACATTGTAATTCAGCCCATTCCATGGAAATTTCTTTTCAATATGTAGTTGAGATTACAGAAAAGGAAAAATATTAATTCCAATGGCCTGTTGGAGTAACCTATGCTAAAATATTTCGCGAAGTTTTAAAAAGATTAAAACAATTAGTTTACATATCTCCTGGAAAGGAATTAAATCTACTAATAAGATAACTTTCTATCGATAAAATCATAGGAATTCGAGCTACGTCAATTCTTTTCGTACTTGTTTTAGAATGTAATTAATACTTTTGTCTGGGTTATAAGAATTAACTATTTAGTGTTCCATTTAAAAGACCACTCGGACGCTTTTTGGTGTTCACATAGAATAAATTTAGTAACAAAATCACGAACCCACCTACCACTCGCACGTCGACACGCACGAAGACAAGCCAACAGAGTGGACTTACTGTTGGTACATCGGCCTTCGGTAGCCCGGCGATGAAGGCAAGAAGTAATCAAATGGTTGGGGACCTCGTACGAGGAAATGATAGATCTGCCCGGAGGCAAATGAGATGTGAGCTGGCTTAATGCTAATTTAATAAACGAAATAAAAAGGAGTGATAGTACTTTTTGAAATACTTTAAATATGTTGTAAGCAAGACAAAATGAATGGACAATTATAAATCTTATTTTACTATTTACAAATTGAAAGCCGAGCACGAGCGGCGAATTATTAATACAAACCCTAATCCCATTTCTTAAAATTAGTAGCGTACAAAGACAACAGAGCAAAGATTATAAAATTAATTAAAATAAACAAAAGCAACTAATAGTTTATACCCTAGTGAATAAAAATTAAAATTAAATGCAATTAATAAAAGTACTTTTTGATAATCTTGAATTCAAATGACTTTATTGGCTCGGCACCCTCGGAGACAGAAAATAGGTACTTGGTGTATGGGGGCGTTGTACCCGAACCGACGCTGCCGGAGCCGAAGCCTTGCAGCGATGTGGATGTGATGCACACGGCACACAATACAGCACTCGTTGGGCGAATGTTCGGGCCCCAGAAACAATGACCACGCATGTCTTGGTCTATGTTTTACAGTCGTGCCGCAAATGTGTGAGTGAAGATGTCCCAGTAGGACATAGGCTGATGGGCAGCTTGTAGTCTTAATTAATTGCGAGATGGACAGCCTTTAGTCCTAATGAACAGCCTTTAGTCCTAATGAATGCCGTTGCGGCGTGAAGATACCCTACGGCACGGTATGGCGCAAGACCCAACTGCCAACATAGAGCACTTACAGTACCGGCAGCGAGTAAGCGACAGTTCTTTCGCCACGTGCTGTGGTACGTCATGTGACCTTCTCTGAAGCAATCAGCTTGCGTGGATTTATTTCCTTTCTTACAGTCAGGGTACAGCATTGACGTTCGCCTGAATCACACGAAGGCGCGGAGGCGATTAAGTTCGACTTTGGCGAAAGTTATGAACATTATATCACGACGTGACGTCGTTTGTCAGTAAGTGTTAATGTTTAGAGATTTAATTTATCTGTGATGTAGGTGGTGCCATGTTTGTAGTAATGTATGGCAACAGCGCACTGAGCTGTCAGAGTCGCTTATATGCTGCCGGTACTGTAGGAAGGGGGCGCGCGGCTACATTGGCTAAGCATTGAACACGCAACACGAAGATTTGTTTATGTGTTGCTGCGATTAAATTTTGTAATAGTCGCTTTCTATAGCGCCTCTTTGCTCTGTAAACTGGATAAACTAGTTAAGTTGTAAATAAATATGCAAATAAATATTTAAATAAATGAATTGACTTTGCGTTAGATGACTTGAATGCAGTGGACACCATGGAACATATTTTCGCGAACCGTTGCTGACCTTTGTTTCTACATTACTCTCAACGGAATATACAAACCATGTTCTGAATACTTAAGGAAAAATAACCATTATCCGATTATTATTTTTTAGATGACTGAAAAGAGAATTAGCAGTACTTACAGTTCATGCATTCGAACTAATCTCGAGTGCTTTTACAGTATTTTTCTGGCTTTTTTTTAGAATTTAAAGAGTTTTAATCATTTTAATTGGTGAAAATAATTAATATTGTAGGTCTAGCACATATAGTTTTTCTGTGATTTGTAACGGGGAATTCGTGAAGCAATTATTGGATTGGTTGCCAATTATCTAACCAATCAAGGATTCTTAGAATGTTCAATTTCTCTTCAGCATTTTCCAGATATTGTACTTTCATAGTACAAGAAATTATAACATCATTAGAATAATGGATCAAAGGGTCCGCCGCTTAGTAAAACTGCGAGCACATTGACTTTGCATTGATGAGTCTCGAAATTTTAGTGGAATATGTGATGGAAAATGAAGGTTTTTGATCTTTTTTGTGACTTTCTGTTCTTTTCTTCTAATTTCACCATTACATTATTATTAACATTTATATTATACATTCTTTAATAATTGATGTTGAACATTTTCCTAATTTCACTCATTTCATTTGCCTCCCATTATTTCTTTCAGTTGATCGATTTTCATTCATTTATTTACGAATTTATTATTTAATTTATTAATTTAGTTGTACATTAATAATACACATCATTCACAGCCTCTGCTCATGAATGGCGAATCACCTTAAAATGTAAATAATCTATTGAAGAAATGAAAACGGAGAACGGTCTCGCTAACCGTAGAGATTACTTCGGCCCTGGCCCATATCTGGTCAGTGTGTCAACCGGCATCTTTACACTTGAAATAACTCAGCGCTCTCCGTGCCGCGGCGCCGCCGATAAGGCTCTGGCGCCGGCGGCGCCACGTCTCAGCACTTGCGTGCACCGCGAGCGATAGCACCGCAGCCTTTCTTTAATATTAATTTTTGCGGAGAAACGCAGGGCAACCAAGATGGGGAGCGAGTGACTTTGAAGGTTTCTGGTCAATATGGTGAGGTATACTCGAACGACTCTCAGTTTTTACGATGGTAAATGCTGTGAAATTCCAACACAATCGCCACGAGAACTCAGTTTTCAAGAACAACAGTCTCCAAAAATGAATCATTGTACAAGATTAGGGAATAAAAACGTCCACCTCGAATATTTTCTAAACAGTTCAAGATATTGATATAAAATATTTACGAAACCATTCCGAGGTTCATGATTTGTATTTATTAGCTTTTTGATAGTGTTTTCTAATGTAAAAAAATTGGACTAAATTCATCATCAATACCACATATAAGGCTATTTGATGAATAATATAACAGCGAGATAACAAAAGAGAGTAAAATCTGTCGAAATCGTACAAATAGCAGGCAATCGGACGTACGCGGCGGGGCACAGACTAACTCCGCTGACTCCAAAACGCAAGGCGCAGGGCACTGCAACGGCCTTGGCGACCACTTCGGTCGAATTCCCTTTCAACAAACACCCCGACAAATCCTTCTTATGTTACTATCATTCAAAGGACTGAGTTAATATTTCGTCTAAAAGAATGAATGGAAGTGACAAAAAATCATCTCTATATACTCATTTGTAACGTCGTTCATCAGGCAGATTAAAACCCGTCAATTTTTAAAAGAAGCACACTTTTATTATGTATGTTATTGCGAAATACACAGTAAACATTACGTTGTGTTTTAAAATAAGTTTGTGTCAATTTGCACGGTAGACACGGCTTCGGTAGATATTTGAAACGCAGTAAAAATTGGAAAACTTTTTTCTGCTTCACTGCAAATTGCACGACATTCAGTATTCAACTGAGTTGCAACTTCTTCAGTAAAAGAGATAGTGACACTAAATATAACAATTAATAAAACGAAATAACTTTCACTGAAATTACTTGTTGATAACAACACAAATAATTCGAACATTTTTCAACATTTTTTCGCCAACAGTTCGCAGAAACAGCTCGTCTTGGGACCTTAAATCTCAGATCTGTACTCTACATCATTCACTCCCTGCATGGGACAAACATCTTTACCGCGATTTCTAGACTGCCTCATTTCTAAATGTGTATCGCAGAGCGGATTGTCGTTTAGAAGCCACAACCTGCACTGGACTTATTAACCCGTTGAGTTTTGAAACGGCGAACGATAGAGGCCTTGGAAACGTTTAGATTTTGGGTTGATTGCTTAACGATTCCGGGTGCGTCACCTGGTAAGGTCATTGGCCCCGTTAGTCGTAGGTCCCCCAGAGGGAGCAAGCTCTAAGCACCCGACTGGTGTCCAGACATGTGTGATAGTGAAGTGTATGTGTATGAGTAAGGGCTGAGGATAGGACAAGGAATAGAAAGGAACGATCGCGCGCAGTCAGTGACCTATTTGTTAGGGTACTGCTCCGGCATTCGCGTAGCATTGATCAAAGAAACCACGGAAAAAAACAAAGCAGACCAGTCGAACACTAGAATTCTCCTCCAAACAGCGACTGAATTCGACCTAGCTGACTAGCTAGTTCTGAAAATCCTGCCACTAATGGTGCTTCAATCCTAGAACTTCCCAGTCAGAAGCACTGAAATAACATCAGTTGATGCCCTGAACCACATTTGTTGGCGGAAAAGTTAAAAAATCCAGAAATCCAGCCGCTCCCCAAACTTCCAAACCAGCTATAACGTATGATGTAAAAGTCATCAGGGTTTATAATTGTTCATCAAATATATACGAGGTGAGTCACGTAACTCTAGCATCTCCTGTAACTTTTGAACGGTTCAAGTTATTGCAATGCAGTTTTCACGAAAGTGCATGAAGAAATGGGGCTAATTGATGAGTGTATTTATTTATATTTTATAACTTGTATTTTACGAGATACTTGAGGTAACTTCGTTTTTTCAAATGGAACAATACATATTTTTTCATTCTGTCATGACGAGCGTAAAAATAGGAATTCAATGATATACATACCGTCATCAAGGATAAGCATTTTTTGAGTAATTTTGATATTTTTGCTTGACTCATGTGTAACAGATATCTTGAATGTAACATCCCTCCACGCAAGGCCACGCAGCGCTCCACCAGCAAACGCGCGCTCGGGAAAGAGAAGCTGATTTTAGTATTTCATAATACCGAACATATTCCAAATATTCACAAAACTTGCAATTTTCTCTGCTTTCCATCCCTCCGCGTTTTCAGATTTTTTGTCTTTCGTTGATTCAAGGACTTGAAGGATTGAAAATAAAGGTTTTTCATAAGTATGTATTGTAATAAAGTTGTTTAATACTTTAACTCCATTAAAGGGGTTTTACATCGCAGGATATTAATGGGATCTTGAAACAAAACACAATAAGGATAAATAATTAAGACTGTACAAAGAATATTGCACATTTCGAGCAAACAATTTTAATGTTAAAAAGCATATAATAATAACTTAGCGATAGAAACATAGGAATAGTTATTACCATTATCTTCCTGCATTTTTCTTTTCATAAGGTGTTATTATATTCAGGAAAAAACTGCAACAGTTTTGTGAATATTTGGAATATGTTTCGTATCTTCAAATACTAAGATCCATCTCCTTCTCCGAGCGCGCGTTTGCTGGTGGAGCGCGACGTGACCTTTTGTGTGGGACTGTTACATTCAAAACATCCGTTAAATATGAGTCGCAAAAAAAATCAAAATTACTCAAAAAAAGCTTATCTAACATATGCCAATATGTATAACATTGAATTTCTCTTTTTACGCTCGTCATGATAAAATGAAAAAATGTATAATTGCATTTGAAAAACAAAGTTACTCCAATATCTTTAAAATAAAAGATCTTATCAGAAAGCCAAAAACTACAACTGATGAGTCCCTATATGCTGAATAGTTTGTTGAATATTTCATCTTAATATCTTCAACCGTTCAGAAAATATTCCAGGTAGACGTTTTTATTTCCTAACGTTATATATTGTAGAATTATGGAAACTTTTTAGGCTTAAATATAACGATATTTCTTCTGAGAGAGAAAAATGACTGTCGCAAGTAATAAATGAAGTAAAAATCTAGGGATCGTAGAGAGGAGAATCCGAAAGTCTGGATAGCACCATGGATAGGAGTTGTCAGCCTAATTTTGTGGTCATCGGAGGCGATCGGCTATGTGACACAGGTGAGTAGCATAGGTAATTGCATTAAGGTTTCCATACACGCTGCAGTTAGTTACAGGTTGGTCGGCTGTCACCGACGCGAGCCGTCACAAGCAACGACATAGAAACTTGGAGGTAAACAAGTGTAGATCATCTACATTAGCTCACTGCAGCTACGGGGACCAAGAAGAGAGGCAATATTTTTTTAAGTAAAAGTAGTTGATGGTTGTCTGGATTCAATACATATGAGCCAGTAAATAAATTTCAGCGTTTCAAAAATCCAAAAGTACACTATCACATGAATAGTCATATATTACGATTATCTTGTTGTTAAAAATCTGTTTAAAGTGGAACATTGTAGTAACACAGTTTCGAGAAAACAGCAATAATACAAATAAGCATTAACGCTTTTATGTAAAATACGGTGCGCACTTAGGAAGGAGTGGGCTGAGAGAATTTTTGTTGAAAATAACATTTAGATTTATAATATAATATTATTATTCCTTCCAACTTTCTAAGCAGCCAATGGCTTCCATTATCAAACGCCAGGGGCTTTAGTTCAGCTGCATGGCAACTTGCGAGAAGATCACTCGTCGAAAACCCAACGTTTCATTGATGCTTACGAAGACGAACATCTTTTAAGGTCATTGCCTTATCCTGTTGATTGTTTCTCTCTGTCAGTTTCTTTTACAGCCAATATCGAATAATAGCTTTGTTAGTTGCACAGTTACTCATTCTTCGATATTAAAACTACAATCGAAGATGCAGTTTGTCGGAAACCACTTTTGTAGAACCAAATGTGAGAAGTGAAGTGTGACCTACAATCTCCTATTACTGAAAATAAAGTCAGCAATGTGACGTTATTTCTTCGTTACTTCTTTACGTTTCCTCCCTATACTATACTATGAGGAGGAAAAGTAATAGAATCGCTTCAACAATTGGATCTCAAATATTGGTAATTTAAGGTTCTTTTCAGTTGTAAATTCACACTCGCGTCAGAATTACGGGCTATTAGTGCTGATATGAAGACGATTAAGATTGGTGTAGGGGAAGAGAAGATGGATGCAATTTTGTGTCTGAAAATCTATTTGTATATAAAAATGAATGAATGAATAGATGGATGGATGAATGAATGAATGTGTCACACATAACTCCGTTAGATTAGAAGATTTTGACTTGAAACTTTGTAAACACGTGAGGAGTAAGGTCTATGCCGTTACAAAGATCATTAAAATATTTTAATTTTTGGGGTATTTTTCACGAATCCCATAAGACATTTTCAACATGTTCTGGAAAATGGAGGTCTTTCTGGATTCTTTTATTCGAATAAAAGGAAGAGTTTTATTAGTATTATGAAGGTACACACGGCTTGTCGATATTCGATTAATCTTGTTTACATTCCTTTTTATAAATCAAAACAAGGTTGTTTACAAACACAACGGTATTATCCTTATAATAAAGAGATTTATGATTGTAATTTATTCTTAGTACTCCATGACTGCAGAATGAGAGAAAAGCATTGTTGAACGCGCTCCCGCTGGCAGATCCAGACGGGAACAATGGAAATCAAATGATAGTTTTAATAAATAAATAAAATTTGAACGGATAATTTATCCAAAGCATTTGCTTTTGGAAAATCCGAGTGCCATTCTGCAAACCTTCCACCTACCAGTGAGAGTAGAAAGTTGTTTATTAATATGTGTGAAATAAATGTCACCCACTTGTTTCGAGTTACGTAATAACTATTATTTATCTTTGTAATAAATGGAAATATTGAATAGTTCTATGAACGAAAGTGTCCCATAAAATATGAAAATAAATGAAATAATTCCTATCAAATACCTAAATAAAAACATAATGATTTAATTTGCAAAGGAGGAATGTCACGAACGTGTCGTGAATAGGGGCCTATATAAGTCCGCCCACTGCCAGCGGACGGGTTTCTCCCGCCTCAAAATCCTCTCTGCTTCAGAGAGGTTGCCCATTATCCTGATAGCCGGACAGATGGCTGATTGCCTTCTTTAGAAAGCTATATTTTTTTCTTTAGATCTTGTTAGATGGATAAATTGACAAAGTAAAATAGTCTAAAAGAACGTATGGGCAATGCGTAAGGACATTGTTGCAGTAAATCTAGGTCTGGGTTGAAATTCGTCCTTCTGTGTACGAGAGCATTTTGTTTTCAAATTCTTTTTAAAAAATGAGGAGCAGTTCTTTGAGGTATAATATCATAAAGAGAAAGTCCTACGATTGTAACAATGTACGTATTTTTTGTAATTAAATATAATAGAACATTACTTTGAATTTGAACAGAATCGCATGATGAAACGGAGACCTATATTCTTTTGACACCATTACGACAAGATTTCAAGATCTATGTCAAGTAAATTGATAAAAGAAATATTTGTTCACTGTTATTGGTTTCTGAGTGTGTTCATACGTAAAAGTGTGACCACAGAGCAAATCGACTGAATCACATGAATACAAATCTTGAACAGGGCGACCTGTTCGTTCCTACGATGAGAAATCTGAGAGGTCCAAACGAAGGGTCGCTGCAAAATTGTCCTTCGAAAACGAAGATTTAATGGTGAAAGCTTCAAGCATGTCAGCTTGAGCTTCGAGAAAGAGATTAGCTGTTGTTTTGGATGAAGTAACTGAAACTCCAACCAGACCATCTAAAATAAAAAGTATTATGCAATTTCCAAAACAAGAAACTACCAGTTTCATTATCCGAAGAGGAGGCCATATGCTATTTTCTAGATAACACTTTGAGCAAGTAACATTATATAAACACAAAGCTATCTAAAACCCACAATGCAGATATTTTCCCATCATACGAAAAAATGAAAAGAGCAAAAAAACATGCAGACCTTTAGGCTTACATGTCACAGATAATGTAGCTAGAGTCCCCTTATAGTCCCTGTTAAATCATGCAGTAAGGAGAATAGTTATTCTCAAAGATGATGTGATTATTCACCAAACAATGTTAACTGATACAACTGTGTTTTTTTCAATTATTTTATTATTTTGAATGGTATACATGGTTTAGTTTTACAATACAAACTTTTTCACATATTTTTGATGCTTATGATCTATTTTAAGAAACTAAACTATTATACTTTACAGCTATTACTTAGGGAGAGGAAACCCACTGAGCACCTCACAAAGAATCATCTAAATCTGCAAATTGAATGTAAAATACATGTTTGGGAAAGCTATTTTTTATTCTGGTGGGGTTTATGGGTGCTTTGCCTAGATTGTAATGGGATAGTTGTGTAATTGTTGCCATATTATTGTACAAATTATGGGATAACTTAGTGATGTGGTGTATGATAGGTTTTATTTGAATTTCTTTATGTATTGTATTTTATGTATTTATGTATTTTATTATGTATTTTATGTATTTTGGTTTTTGCTACATTCATCCAGACAGTGCAAGCACGGAGCATTAAGGGTCTAATTATGGCTGTATATATGAGTTTGGCATTTTCTATTGTTATTTTACTGTGGTTGTTTATTAATGTCTTTAATTGAAATAATTTGACTTTTGTTTGTTGTTTTAATGTTTATATGTTCTTTCCAGTTGGCTTTAGTGTCTAGATGCAGACCTAGATATTTCACTGTTTTGTTTTGTGGAGTCCAGGGAATGATGTTATTGTTCAGTGTGAGAGGTGGTGGCGTTGAAATTGTTTTTAACGAAAATAATTTTGCTGTTGACTTAGATGGGTTTAATTTAATTTTCCATTTGTTTGACCTAAAATCTATTTGATTTAGATGTTGCTGTAATGTGTTTCTTATTGTGTGAAGTGATATGTTTGAACAACACAATGCTGTATCATCTGCAAATTGTGCAGTTTTGACTGTGTTGGATGTAGGGATATCAGCTGGATAAAGATTAAATACTACAGGTGACAATGGAGTGCCCTGAGGAAGTCCAGCATATATTGGTTTGGGGTTTGAGAGATGATTATCTACTGACACTGAAAAGGTTCTATTGCTTATGAAGCTATTGATGATGTTGGTTAGGTATTTGGGTGTGCCATTGATTCTTAGTTTGTACATGAGACCTTGATGCCATACTCTGTTGTATGCTTGGGAAATATCTAGAAAGGTTGATATAGTACGTAGTTTTCTTTGGAATGCTGTATGGATATGTTCTGTGATTCTTAATAATTGATGTGTTGTTGATAACTTTTCTGTGAATCCAAATTGGTGTCTGGGAATGATGTCACTTTTTGTAGTCACTTTGTCACTTTATCTAGGTCAATTAACTTTTGTTATGAACAATCATACATTTCGGCATTGTCATAATTACAAAATAATTATGGATTCATGTTGTAAAGAACTTCGTTTCTTGTCATTAAGTTATTAACTGGTTCCTCCATTGCCACGGTTTTACCACTCTCTTTTCTCCGTTTGCTGTATATTCATTTATAAATATATTATTTGCAAATTATGAATTGTATCTAAAAATTTCACTTTTTGGTTAGTTTCTTGGATAATGTATATTTCAGTATTCTGCAACAGTGATTAGTTTACACTGAGTGTTAATCCAAGACTTTCTCTTGGCATCTTCTTGCCACTTCACTTTATCTTATACTAGTTTATGTCACTTCACATTTTCAACTTTTCCCTCCCCCCACTTATGCAATAGATGTGCTACCCTTTCATAGCGATATCGCTTCTGAGAATCAATATGGAATTAAGAAATTACTTCTGTCGCAACTCTTTTTCGCCTCATTTCTCGCCTGCCACTCGAAGCGCTCCTTTGGCCGAGGTCCCCTCGCGTCGACCCGCTGCACCACCCAGTGACGGTGTGACGTCGCTTCAATTTCCGCCGATCTCTCATTTCCGGTGAAATGTTCGCCGTCACAATAGGCCCGATGCCCCGGCGGCGGTGCCGCTCTAGTTTTCATTGGATTGATTCCAACCTCGAAATGGATTAGCATAAATTCCCGCCGCCCCGCCTGCCTGCCACCGGCTCCGGCACCATGACTGATGGGCGGCGCAGCCAGGCCGCGATAGCTCCCTGCCGCGCCCGGTTCGCATCCCGGTTGCCGCGCAATTTAAAAAGGCGAAATGAAAAAAATATAAATAGAATCATTTATCCGCCGATACTCGTATCGCGTGACGCCGGCTCTTCTGTGTGTGAATAACGGCCACCTGCCAAAGGCAGATTGATTTATTTGATATGGATTTATTTTGCGGTATTTTAATAAAATTGTCTACGCCGAGACTCTGGAAAATGTTTCGGAGATGATTTTGAGGGGGATTAATAGCAGAGACTCCGGCAAAGAAATTGAAAGGGATTAATGGCAGAGTCTCAGTGCAGAAAAAGGAATTAAATTGTATGATGAACATTTCTTTTTGAAACAAATTGGCATAATAATTTCTTTGTAAACGGTCCTACGCAGCTGAAAAGCTGAATTAAGATTATCTAAAATATTTCACGGCGAACAACTGTAGTATGTATACATAAGCATGCGTTCTTAAAGATGAAGAAATTGTGTTCTTTTAATTTCTTATTAATATCTATTAAATTACGTGTTGAAATGAGTGTATAACAAAAAAGGGAGGAGAGTATCATAATGTTTTCCTTTATCTCATGTTTCATATTGAATATCGAAAATAATAAAAATGAATAATCATTTCCATTGAAAGATTATTTGCTTACAACCAATTAACAGTTAAAGGAAGGTGATCGCATTAGAAACGCTTTTTCAGCTTGATCCTTAAAAACACGATCAATTATTAAAGACGATAAGTTAATATAAATATTTTACAAACTGTTGCTGCTATGCAAAATGTCAGTAATGATTTTTATTACATGAAAGTTTGTGAACGTGATCCTTGTACGATTTATAATATACGTCAGATCGAGGCATTAGATATGAATTAATGTAATTACAAACGAATCAGCAATAGATCACATTAGGAGTGGATTTGCATTGATTAATCTCTTTGAAATCGCGCTTTTTTACAATAGAAATGACGTGCAGATGTGTAGCATTCACAATGCCATCCTTCTTACAGTTACTCGTTAAATAACTTATACTTAGTCATATTGTTAAATTATACTAGCTAAAATAATTAAGTTTTTATTGATTTAAAACGAACGGTATAAAGAACAAATCATATTGCCCTGCTTGTAAGTAATATAATATTTTTGGTTAACGAGGTTATTTGGATACAAGAGACAGAAACAACAGTACGCATTTAACAACTATTGTTATACTTTAAGAAACAGCAATTTCACAGAAAGTACTCAAAAAATTCAAAAGAATGTTTACCCTCGGGTTTCCCGAATGTTCCCCAACATAATCTTTGCATCTTCTCCGAAGGTTTTCTCGCATATTTACCCAGATTTATTTCGGAAGTTCCCACTACGATCCTCGGATGTTCCCTGCATGTTCCCCGCATCTTATCCATCTGTTCTCTTGCATGTTACGGTGCACGTTCACACGCATCATTGCCAGACGGTCTGCAAATATTCATTTTTGGGTTTCTCCTGATTGTTTATCGCGCATTCCTCCACATTTACCCCGATGCTCTTTTCATATTTCCTAGCGGTGTTTGTGCCGTCGAAAATCTTCAATTTTATTTAACAAACTGGCTAACGCCATTGCTCAAACATTTATTTATCACTGTCATCTACAAGACAGCCTTCCCTGCCTCTCACACTCCGTTCACCTGGCCCTCCTGCCCACCCCCGCTCTCACCCCCCCCCCGCCCAGGCTGCCTCGCCCGCTCTGCCTCGTCCGGTCTTCGATGCATCAGAGGTGCATCTTTTCAAGTAACACATACTATGGAGTGCGCGTCGGGTAATATTTTAAGATTGCCAACATTTTCGCTTGCTTTGCGCTTCCGAATGTGTTCGCAATCTTAGGCTGTTCGAAAGTGTGTTTCCAACATTCGGAAGCAATCGCTCTTGTGTTTAAAATATTTCGTTCTTGTGTGTGTGTGTGTGTGTGTGTGTGTGTGTGTGTGTGTGTGTGTGTGTAGGTGGGTGGCTGTACAGGCCTTGAACATGAGATTGTCAGGTTCTAGTCGCGACGGTGGATTTTCGATACCAGCTAGATAGTTCACTGTTATGTGAAGATTCTAACGACCTGGCACCTATTGTCAGTAGTCTTCCGTGCTTTGTTTCCAAACAAAACCTAAAGAGTTCCAGAGAAAAATGAAAATAACGGCTCACGGACCGCGCGAGATCTTTCCTTCCTCATCCTCCTCATTTGCGTCCTCTCCTCTTCTCTCACACTCACACACGCAGATTGAAGTTACACGCCCTCCACTACCAACATCTCGGCAAATAAGTCGCGAGCTTAGTGTTTGTTCCGGCTGGAGCGGTGCTCCGCTCGTAGAGATGCCAGGAGGGGAACAACACATTAAGTCGACGTTTAGACCAGGAGACGTGGTTCAGAGCATCAACTGATGTCACTGCACTGCCTCTGATCGTCGGGAGAAACTAGGATTCGAGTCCCGACAGTGGTAAGATTTTCGACACTAGCTTGTCAGCTAGGTCGAATTCAACTGCTGTCTAGAGGAGAATTCCAGTGAGCGGCTGCTCAGATCGGTTTTCCGGGGTTTGTCCAATCAACACCACGCGAATACCGGAGCAGTACTCCAACTACTCCGCTGTGGGGAGATACCTGGTCGAGAAAACACCGCTAGTCGGTGTATCGGCACCGGATCTCGCCATTCGGGGGGGATATCACTATCATCTCCCGAGGGAAACATTCACTCCACTTACAGGACTAATGACCTTGGTAGTTGACGCGCCCGGAATCACTAACAACCAACCAACCAATTGGCGTTCAGGTAGGCGCCGGATCTCACGTTGCAATAGAGGAAGATTTCAGCCTCCTCCCATGATATGCCTCGCTATTCACTTACGGAACTAATGATCATAGCAGTTGCCACGTGCGTAAACTCAAAATAATCAATGAACAACAAAAGTTGATGTGGATAGAACGTCCAAATTAAAATTCTCACGTAAGACTATTGACCAGGCAGTAAAATACGAGTATTGTTTAAATCGATTTATAGTGAACGTCAGTGTCCCGGGAGCGAATGAAATAAGCATGAACAACAATTGGATCGTTCATCGGTCTGCGACATGCACAAAGAAAATTTTTGAGAGTAGAACGAGAGAAGTCATTAGAGCAACTGATTACCTACATTACGACGTAAGAGTTTATTACGCATTGGAAACACGTTGTCCACCTCCGATTTGTTTAAGAAACATGAGGAAGCTCATTAGATGTATTTCATTACGAGTTATAGAATACTTATAATTAGAATATAGAAATTCAATACTTAGACTTGAATAATTTATCAAAATGTAAATGAGAAAGGACTACAAGTAACCGCCATAGTCATGTGCGTAAAAATAATTCATTGATTTTCATTTTGTGACTTCTTGAAACTACATTCTGACCAAAAATTGTAAAAAAAATTAATAAGAATTTTATCGACTAAAATTGAGTTCCATATCTGGAGCGTTGCTTTCAGCTTGCTTAAAAGGGACTATCAATATTTTCAAAAAGGGGGAATACGTATTCTGAATAAAGATTTATATTATAATTTATTACTTAATTAAAAGTAATGTAAAATCAGCTCCGAAGTTTGATTGTGATTTATCTCAGATTACTAAATAACTTCATATAGAAATTATGAACAAAAGAATCCAAGTACTTTAAAATTATAAGGGGCATTCATAAAGTAAGTTAAACTCAATTTAGGTCAAAAACGTTTTATTGAGAAGTGCTACAATACAGTATGACACACTGGCGTCTGAGAACAGCTGTCTGAACCTGATTATCGTTGGAAAATTGGTTGTCTTTCACCCGAATGTGCTTTGAGCTTGCCAAATTCGTAGGGCGCATGGTCAGAACTGCACGAAGGATGCTCCCAGAGCTCCTATCTAAAACTGGGAATCAAATCCTGTTTCGATCGTGCCTTGTGATGTCTTGCATTGTCGGGCAAAACAATGCTTTTGTTGGACTTATCATATCTCTTACTTTTTTCAGCTTTACGGAAACCTCTTAGTGTTTTGCCGCATGACGCATCATTAATGATCGCACTCCTCCATAGAAACTCAGAGTAGACAATTGCTTTACAATCGTAAAACAGTAACCATGACTTTGCACGGCGATGGGGTAACTTTGGGTTTTGTTCTCTCGGGCAATGATGTTGTAATGATTTACACGATCCCCAATGGTATGCATTTGCATGATAAACGGTTCAAAACATTTACAGCAAAAACGCCATAGTAAAAAAAAATAAAACCGAGTAAAGAAGAGAATAAAGCGAACCCGAGACTTGTGCGAGTTTGGACTATAAACATTAGATCCGGCCGTGATTTAGAAACATTTTGAAAGTTATCCCAGTGAAATCGCGTCAGGCAATAAAAAGTTATTGAAATTTTCATATTTTGCATGTTTGTATTAAGGAAAAATATTAATGGAGTCCATTGTTGGAGCGATGAAACGCATATAAAGAAGAGGTTTTTCGTATACTGCAAGAAAACGCGATAACATATCGAATTCAGACTTTCGGGAGGTAAAACAAGAAAATTAGCTGCATCAGATAAAATTTACCCCATTTAAATATCTTGACGGGAAGTATCGAAATTTTAATAACACAGGTAAATTAATTCAAGCAAGACGAAGCGATTAGCGAACAAATGCAGTGCGTTCCATTTCACAGTCAAAAACGGAAAACAGGGAAAATAAAAGGATTTTGACAAAAAGAAAACAAGAGGAGAACATCAAATTTTAGGGAATTGCCGGGAGAATTTTATCAAAACCAAAACGAGAATAATGTGTTTCGGAAAGCGTTAGAAATTAAATATTTTAAGAGAACCAAGGTGACGCGATCGTCAGTTATCGAGCGATCGGAAAAAGTGCTGAAGCAAGGATAACAATGCTAGGTTGAACAAGATTCGTCAGAATGTGTCTGGACTCGGTGAGAGTAGGATGTATGTTCGCGTAGGCGATTCTTAAAAAAATTTTTGTAAAGTGCGGAAGTTACGAGCATCATCCGATATAGTAACCGGAAATATTTTAAGTACGGTGTGTAACAGTCGTGGAAGGAGAATTTCGTAAAAAGAAAAGGGAAAATTTTGGAACTATTCCGAAATTCGGCAACGCCCGCTGGACTTGCGAGAGCGAGCGGCGGTACGAGAAGTTTTGCAACGGTGGGGAGCGCGACGTTGCATGAATAATAAGAGGCGCGAAATTTAATTCGGAACTCGGTGAAATTTAACAATTTGGAGGGTTTATAAAAAAAATAAGATGGCAGCGTGAACTCCGACAGCATGAGTCAACTGTGGTGCGTGTGTGAGTGTCCCGGATATGATGGCGACAACGGAAGGCGCTGTTGGGCGTGAGTAATCGCCTCCAGACACGCAGATTCATCGCGGAGGCAACAGTATACGTGAGCCAAAGCATTTTGACATTTGTTTGTTTAGTTTTGATGGAAGAAAGCTCTGTCGAAGACCAAGCCGTGTAATTGGTAGATTTTAAGACGGAAAATCTCGACAGAATGCATTCTGGGGTTTATGTATATGCGTGAATGGTATTTGTTTGTTTTTTTTTTTTGTTTGTAAATAGTTTGTGTGAACGAAGAGTATTTATATATCTATGTATTGTTTATTGAGGGAGGAGAAGTGTTTATTTTGTTGTTGTTTTTGATGCTGGGTTGTATTGATGTGTGCTGTCAGAGGTACCATTGCCGTTGCGGCACTAAATAGTGGAAATTGAAAAGAACTTGATAACGAAGGCAATTGAATAAACTTCATGGCCATTTTGGGGGGGGGGTCATGATTCGGAAAATCAATGTGTTTTTCACCATCATTTACGTAATATTAGACTGATCCACGCGCGTGAGCGCAGTACCTTGCTCGCGTCTGTACAGACGCACCGCAGACCACGCCCAGGTGAGTGAAAGGACCAGGTAAGCTAGCAGAGGGGCAGGGCAATTGTGAGTAGAAAAGGGGGGAAAGTTATCATATGTGGCAACCCAACGCGAGGCTAATGTTTATTGGTTTGTTTGTAAGAAGGGCTAGAGCAGGGCAAAGAGAATAGATAAAAGAAGTAAGGAGGAGAGAGAACCCATTACAATGTGTGTCTCCATTCAATCGACACTTGCTTTGTATCTTGGATACAATGATGCACCCATGTCCCATCACCTGAAATCATACGTCATAAGAAATCATTACCTTCCGCAGAATAACATTGAAGGAATTTCAGTGAAACAGCAAATTTTAATTATTTATATTCGGGACTCAAAGAATAAGGAATTCATCGTAAATACAATTTGCAGTTGATAACGGACGATGGAATTAGCACTGCCAACAGATATTCCCAATTTATGTGCAATATGTGCGACGCTCCCTCTGCGATTGCGGAGAACAATCATCTGCCCACCAGCGGATGTTCCATCTGCTGCACCATGTCCGATTTGGTCATTGTTTTTGTCCTTCCATGTCTTCCTGGATCGGCTGAAAGTCTGTGCGATCATCTTCAAACTGTTGACACCATTTCACAATGACTGGACGTAACATTTAACGTGGCTCATACACTGCCGATATTCCTCTGAATACTCCCTCTCCAAAGAATCTCTGTGCTTGTGATAAGTTGTGGACATAAAAACTGTTCTGCAAACGTCAATGTTGGAATACGTTTTCAGTTGACGCGCCATTTCTTTCTCGTACTACGCAGCAATGCCTGCCTCAATACTACAGAAACTCCTACCGTTGATAGCCGAGGCGTAAATAGATATGAATTGGTAATGAATGTATATTAGACACGCATTTTTTCAGTTATTTCGATTTTTTTGCGACCTGTGTATAACGAGTATTTTGAATTTAACTGTCCGTCAGACAAGGTAACGCAGCGCTCCCCCTGTTAACACGCGCTCGGGAACGAGCAGCAATTCGAAGTATTTCAAGATACGAAACGTATTTCATACCTTCACAAACCTGCTACAGGTTTTTTCGTAAAGTCGGTTTTCTATCCTTCCGCATTATTAGATTTTTTTCTTCTTTCTTTAATTGAAGAAACTGATTTGAAAATAAGGATTTGTCATAAGTGTTATTGTAATTCAGATTGGACAAGTGCTAAGTAAACTCAACGTAGGATACTAGTAAAAATTATAGATCTAAGAATAACAAATTTGCTGGTGGTCTAGCGTAATTTTCTATAAATATTGCAAAATGTTTATCCCCCAAATAAATTCCACGGACGAACAATTACCTTCACACACACACTCACAACTAACGGAATTTTTTCTTGTACATTGGGCTCATTTTAATAAAAAATATTTGTATTTAATACGAAAATATGTATATCTTTGGATTAGTCTTTTTACGCTCGTCATGCTAGACTTAAAATATGTATAATTCCAATTTAAAAAATGTTCTTCGATATCTTCTAAAATACAGGTGATACAATAGAAATGAGTACATGTGTTAGTCTCATTCCCTTACGAACTTCCGTGAAAATAACATTTAATAACATGAATCGTTCAAAAGATGGTAATGTTACGTAAATCACTCTGTATATTGTCAGTTTTTGCTTTATTCGTTGTTATAAGTTTGTTTAAACTGCAACAGCATAAACATTTCCTCATTTGGCGGCATCTGTTATATTTGATTATTTATGTGAATATAAATAATAGATTATTATTATTATTAATATTAATATTATTATTATTATTATTATTATTATTATTGTTATTATTAATATTAATATTAATATTATTATTATTATTATTATTATTATTATTATTATTGTTGTTGTTGTGGAGGATAGATGCTGGAGGGAAAACTCTTTAAATGAAACGTAGACTTTCCAACAATAAAGTTTCAGTAATAACTTGTTCCAAGAATACTATTGTAAAATAAAGCACATCCTGATTCTGCCCACATTATTATAGATGAACCATTATTTAAAAGGAAGAAAACCAAAACCGAAGCGGAACGGAGAGGAGGGGGAAGCGGGTGTTGCACGGTGTGGCGGAGTGGTTCTGGGAAAAGCAGGGAGAAAATTACCACAATTTCACTCACTATGAATTATGCATATCTTTTGTAGATCAATGATGTAATAAATACACGAAAACGTCGGGTATTTCAGCTAGCGTACAGCAAACTTGGTATGGATGTGTGTGTGTAAATATGAACCTGGAAAGTCAATATTTTCTATTTCCCACCCAGAAAATATAGTTAATCTCGAATATTTCACCGGGAGCGGTGGCTCAGTGCATCAGCTGATCTCAATGCAGTGCCTCTGACCGGGAGGTCCTAGGTTCCCACTCCCCACGGCGGCAGGATTTTCGACACTAGCTTTTCAGCTAGGTTGAATTCAGTCGCTGTCTGGAGAACTTTAGTAGCCGTCTACTTTGATCGGTAGTTTTTCGTGGTTTCTCCGATCAACACTAGGCGAATGCCGGAGCAGTACCCTCACAAACAGGCCTCGGACCGCGCGCTATCTTTCCTCCCTCTTCCTTGTCATATCTTCACTCCTTACACACACACACACACTTACACTCACATGAACTACACTACCACACATGCCGGGAGACCGGTCGGGGAATTGGAACTTGTTCCGTCTGGAACGGAGCCCCTCTGGTGGGAGATACCTGATTGCAGAGAACCTCGCTAGTGGACGGTAGGTCGGCGCTGGATCTTGCTATCCAGTGGGGGAAGATCACCGCCACCTCCCGATGATAAAATTCACTACAGTTACGGAACTAATGACCGCAGTAGTTGACGCGCCCGGAATCAGTAATCAATTAATCCATCAATGGACCATTTCAGTCAGCTGTAACGTTCCCTCACTTAAAGTGGCAAGGAGGGCTAGATACGTGTGGTTGGCGAGAATTTGATGGGAATGCGGCACCGAAGGGGGGCTGCGGTGGAGGACGCGTGAACCGGGGCGCCTCCGCCGCGACGCGGCAGGCGATAGGCAGCTCGCAGCGGGGGCCGTGCTAAATGCGCCGGCCATTCTTCAGTTTTACGCGCTATTGGCAATACATCGCCACCGCCATCGCCCGGCGCACGCCCGCCTCCGCCCAGCCCCACGCATTGCGCGGCGGGGGTCCCGATAAACATACGTCCTTTCGACCACTTCATCAGTCAGCCGGCCCGCCGCCGCCGCCGCCGCCGCCGCCGCCATGCCGCGCGGACAACGTGGCAACGCGGGGCCACATAAATCAGCGAGATTCGCGCGCGCCGTTTAAGTGGGGCCCATTGCGAACGGTTGCGCAGCGGCGCCGCGGGGCGGAGCGGGGCGGAGAGGGGCGGGGTGAAGCGGGGTTGCGCGGGGCTGGGCGGGGTGGGGGTGAGCGTTGCTCGGCGCGGGCCGGGCGAGGGGTGTTGGGCGGGGGGGACGGCGGGGCGTGAGCGAGGTAGGGGCGGGGGCGGGCGGGCGGTGGGGCGGGGCGCGGTGCGGTGGGGGGGGCGCGGGAACGGTCGGTCGGGGAGGAGCGGGGGTTACGGGATGGGGCGGAGAGCGAGCGGGGCGCGGGCGGGGCGCGGCGGGGAAGGGGGACGTGGGCGGCTGAAGTGCGTTAGGAGGGTGCGTCGACCTGCGTTCTCTCTCTTGAGGTTTCGCTGGAATACGATGTTAACGGCCAGAATGGGACAATGACGAAATAAAATGTTTTCAAAATGAGAATGGCTTGCATTAAATGTTACAAAAGCTTTTCTTAAAACGTTGCCTGTGATCCACCCTGTGAAATATAATATTGTGAGATATGGCTGTGTAGAAACATTTTTTCTTTTGTTCGTTTCTATTTTGTTTGCACCACAGGCATAATGAGAATTTTTATGCTATAATATGTTACGAGTAATAGTGACATTTAAATAAATACAATAAAATATAAAATGGATTTAAACGAAAGCAATTAATAAAAATAGAATAATTCAATATCATTAGTCCTTTGTTATTCCCTGTCGTGGCATTTCCATGAAAAATATATTAAACATACCCCAATGAGATATTAATATGTTCGTTTGCAAGAGGAAAATATATAAAAAGAACTATTATATTCAAAACAATAACCGAAATATTGCTCCAATGGTAGATACATTTGTTTGAATATAGTTTTTTATAAGAAAAATTTTAATATTTCACGACAAATAGAAATGTTCGTGATCGGATCATGAATTTTGAATGTGAAGTCATTAGAGTTAAGAATACATTTCTATGATTCTACTTCTCAACACATTTGACTCATTTTCTTGATCCTACACTATTTTTTTTTAATTACTCTTGTGTCTACCAAGTATCACGGTAGTGTTGACTCATTTCGTGGAATATTAGAATTGAACAGGGAATAGAAGAACTGGAGCACAGCAACTTTTTGCCATATCATTTAGTTCAGAATAAAGATATATTTATAATACCTAGGAACGACTACATCGGATTGTTCTGCTGTCCGAGGAAGGGAAAGATAAAAACGTTCATTTGGGTGCAGAGAGAAAGATATGACTGGGGAAAGCTGCCTAAGCTTGCTCCAACGAGCAGTATGCAGATTACGTCACTCGATTGGCACAGGGCCTCGAATAAAAGACGCTACGCAGAGAGTGAGGCGAAATCGAAAGGAGCAACAAAGAGCGAGAGGACGAAAGATCGCGCCTGCAGATGAAACGAGACGAACATCCGAAACGCCTCCGCGCTTTTGTGTCGGCTTTATCGCGGCGCGCCCGAGCCGGTGCGGGGGCGGAGGTGGAGGGCCGGCGGGGGCGGTGACGGGGGTGGGAGCGTATCTGGACGAACGCGCGACGCGCTCACGTGAAAAATGCGCGCGGGACTTCCCCGGCGCGGTCGCGCCCCCGCCGCCCCTCGCAACCACTGCCTGCGCTTCCCACCCCGCCTTCGTTCCCCACTTGCACACCCCCACCGCCTTCACATCCCGCCGTTTCACCACCCGTCTTCTTCAAATCCCCGCTATTTCCCCACCCTGCCTCTTTCGCATTCCCCCTCTTCCCCACCCTCTCCGCTCCTTCACATCCCCGTTCTTCTGCTCCCTCATACTGTTACGTACCCGCCCGTATACCATGCCCTCACCTTCAAATCTTCGCCTGTCTATCAGCACGCCACTTTTTTGCTCCTCCTCCTCACGACATTCTGCAGTTTTCAGTCCTCGTTCGTCCACCACTGCGAAACCCAACCACATTCACGTCCTTACCTTCCATTTCATCCCTTCGCGCCACTTCTCCAGTTCTCACGTTTCCGAACTTCCAAAATAGTTCCCACTCTTCCACTACTGTCATTTTCGTGCCTCCCTCTTTCGACATCCCACCACTTTTATACTCCCTCTCATTCGTCGGACAGCCACATCTACACCGTTCTTTTTTAAACTCGCAACGTCTACACTCTTATTTTCTCATCTTCCGTAACTTCACATCCCCACTCTCTGAATACGCGTCACCACTTCTTCGTTACCGTACATATGTCGTTCTTCCATCATTGTTGGTCAGATGTCACCCGCCTTTATCACCCGTTCTCACGCCGCCTGACATCTCGTTGCTCTCCTCCCTCCCATCCTCCTCCTGCCCCAACCCCATCCCCACCACTCGGCGATCTGCCTCCTCCCCGTCGCAACTGCAGCGAGCCGGGGTGCCCGCTCCTCGCGGAGGTTTGCCGGATTATCGCGCGCGAGCGACGGCGCGGTGTTAACTCTTTAACGGCCCATAACCCCACAAAACGAACGGACGCCGCGCCGCCCACACGTCAGCGGCCGTGGCGCCGCCCTGAGCCTATCGCCCGCTTCCCCCTCCCCTCCCCTCCCCTCCCCTCCTCAGGCTGCGCGCTCTATCACCGCGGCGTCTCCTCGCTCCCGCTGCTGGCTCGGGCGGCCAGGCGACGCTCGCGGGCTGTAGAAGACGTTTAACGTCGCTACAAAATGCAGAGTGTTTTCAAGATTGTTGTAATGATGTCTTAAAGCCCGGTGTAACATCGGAGTAAGAATCAATTTCACCTGCTCCTTTCCACAGGTTAATGGTGAAACATTTTCGTAGTTTACTAAACTATATATTTTCACTTTCCATCTCCCACGTTTTGGTCTTTTTATTTTTCTAATGTATTAATATAGTAATTTAGTATTCGTTTTGTTGCAGGTACGCAGAAACATTTTTACGAGCAACTACATGGAATGTATTTCATACTTGGAATTAACTTCAATCAAGGTAATTGAAGAAAATAATTTTGTTACGCTGTGTATACAATGTTAAAGAGAGTATTATTAAGTTACATGTATCGTTAATGTGAGTAATTTTTTAATACTGAAATCAAAATAATGTTCAAATGGAATATTTATAACTTAATTCTTTTTTCCCCATAACTATTACAAATATAAGAAGAGCTAACCACAACACTTCACTTTACAAACAATTTGATTCATGGAACATCTTTTATAACCCCGCGCGGTTCTCGCACTCAAGTACGATAACGTATGAGATATTCAGGAGCGTAAAAGTTTTACGGTCCGCTACCGGTCTCCACTACTCGCGACCGAGTTGAACTAACCCGTCACGGACTCCGACTCCTTTTCTCAGCGGCTCGTGGGGGTGACTCCGGCGGCGCCCTTGCACTCTTTTTTGCTTTGCCAATCCACCCTCGCACTGCCAACCACCCCGCTTGGGTCGAGTCTGCTTAGCGCGTCGTAGCATGGCCCGTCACGAAAGCCAGCGAGCGAAGTGGCTGCGCAGAAAGTTCGGAAGCTGGCTCATTGCTCAAAGGGACGAGGCGGATCGCTCCGTCAATTTTCGTCGTAAGTTCCCGTGTTGTTGTGTTTCCAGAGGAAGTTAAAAGCGTTTAGTTCTTTGAATCATCTGTTCCTGCATTAAGGAGAAGAAAATAAAAAAGTAATATAGTATATTCATCTCTATTTTCGTACGTTATTACAATACTGTTTTTCATTTATCTCGAACATTTGAGCAAACTTGTTTTGCAAGCGTATTTATAACTCATTAGTATTAGAGACCTTGTTTTAATTATTTATAAATTATGTGCATCGAGTATTGAAAAATTCAGCCGTCGCGTGTGTGTAGCTAATCCACAGCTAGAGCGTTTGTCAACAGCCTCAAAAACACATTTGCGCAACTACTCTGTTGAACTTTCGGGAACGTTATACTGCCGCTTTTCTGAAATGTTCAAAGTAATGAATTATCACTTTAAGGTGAATAATAAATACTAGTCAAAATATGTGTTCTTTCAGAAAATTGGTAATTATTTTTTTTAATAAGTATTAGTAAAGTACGCAATGAATCCCAAGTTTTCTTCACGTTCAATCCTTGTGAAAGAATAAAAAGATGAATTTCATATAAACCAAGATGTTTAAGATAATTTTTAATGTAATTTGTTCAAATTTTAATCAAATACTATATTTTTATTTTATTTTACTTATTATGCAATTTGATTAAACATTTTTTCATACCCACTGCTACTGGCCTCTAGAGCAACGATAAGGTGCCAGATCAACTGCACCGCTTCTGGCCTCTGGCAGAATATATTAGGAACCAATCTGCTCTTAGTGGCAGACAAGAAATAATGATCGTTGTGCATCTACCAATATATTATTTAAATTATTTTCCGCGTTTGTGTTCTATTAATATTTACCAATCTTTGCGAGGACACTGCGACAATACTGTAGAATAGCCTGTAAAAAATCGTATCTATCCATACACTACTTTTTGTGGTATAAATGTCGGTTACAAGTAGTCGGCTTTACTTTTATTAGTATAGTTATGTTTATGTTGTAGACATTCATAATTACCTTTCTCTACAAGAGATTTTGTAAATAGTTCTTGGTAAATTATACTATAAGATAACAAAACACGGAGATGTGGGCGTATGATTTACATTTGATTCATGTAAAATATGCACGTTATTAGAAAATACTACACCTCGCGAGAAATTGCTTTTTTCGAAGTAAACTTCTATCTCAGCTTGCTTGGAATATCAAGAACAGAACAGAAAAGTGTGATGTTTTCCTATATAACAAAGATAAAAACCTATTGTGAATCTAATGGTAAGCCAAACATTTTCGCAAAGATTCAAGAAGAATTTTCAATGTACAGAAATTTTCGATGTTTTGTAAAAGTTTGATACTTCAACTAACAATGTTAAAGTTTACTTGTAGAAATATAATCAAGAGTTAACTAAATTAACATGAAGAGTTGTTATTGGTCTTGTCGTCAATGACGCGAAATTAAGCATACGACATACAGATCGACATTTTTCCAGCGATCTTGAAAACATTCTTACTCGTAGTTATCTAAGCACAAATATGTAAATTGTTTTGTCATGTTATTAAGCTACATTATAAATTAACATTTTTTCTTCATTCACTGTTTTCAATAAAGGGTACTTCAACTAGAAAGTAAAGTACGTCAAAATTAAAATAATCACAGGTTCTGTAACCTAATTTTACTGTCATTTTCAAGACTCACGAAATGTTACGTGGCGTGTCACTGCACATTTGAGTAACTTAATCACGTTCTACATCGCTAGTGATCACGGGCAAGGTTAGAGTAGTAGCGTAAGAGATTGGTGTTGAAAAATATTTGTAACCAGCTCTTTGTTATACCTGTAATTAACGATCTGTATTGCGAATAGAATTATGTTGAATATAATTAAAAGAACTATTATGAGAAGTGAATACTGAAACAAAATTCGAATCTCGACCATCATAATTAGCCACTGAATATAAATATTTTTTTTATAATATGACCAATTTGTTATGTTATTGCATTAACTTTGAAAGTAGGTGGAAATGCCAACCGTAATGAAACGTGGTCCAGTCTTTTCTGCAAACGCAGTAGACCTATGCTCTCAAAGAGATATACCAAGATAATGTATATTATTATTATTATTATTATTATTATTATTATTATTAATATTATTATTAATAAAAATAATTGTTCCGAAATGTGGGGTTACTTGTTGCGTTTTTTTTTCTACACTGGCCCGTCAGTGTTTATTTTAAGGTCCAAAGACTTCTTGCGAAATGCAGATTACTTTTTTTCTAAACACTGATTAAATGTAAGCATCTGGATCTTTAATATCTACGCATATATTTAGGTCAACATTTGTCTCAAAATTTCGCCATCTTATGTTAATATCTTATATATATATATATATATATATATATATATATATATATATATATATATATATATATTATACTTTATACATTTTCTTTTTTATTTCACCCTGAAATGAAAGGGAGAAAATAGTGTCCCAGGTACATAGGTATAGAATGTTTGTTTGCAAACTATGTTTCACCATATAAAAAGCCTTTATCCAGAACGAATTCTCTAAATATTTCGTTACATTTCGGCAAAGCCTTAAATTTTCATTTTGGCAGGGAGACATCCATATGAACAATTCGATTTCAATATTTAAGCGACTTTTTGATTTATTATTTGATTTAGAACAGCCGTCGATTTCCCATTGACTTAGGAGGGCCAATGACGTAGAAGATTCCGTCCTTGAGAGTATATTTCAGCCGGGTGACCTGGCCATGTCCCATGCATTTTAGATGGCTTCATTGCGGTTACTATAAATCAGACGGGCTTGATGTCAGTCACTTGTCTGAGGAAAAGCATACTCTTGAAGTTGATCGCCACTGAATCATCCACTTTCAAAGCAACCGAACCCTTATTATTGAAGTTATTGCTGGTAAGTTGAGCACCGAAAGGGGATAGAGCAGCTTGTGCCTCTGACCCCGTTCAAATGCGAAGAGGAAATTATAGTACCGGTAGTGTATAAGCGACTCTGACAGTTCCATGCCCTGTTGCCACGCATTGCTATGTACATTGCACCACCTACGTGAGGGATAAAATAAATCTCAAAACATTAACACTTACCGACAGGCGATGACACGTCTTGATTTCATGTTCACATTCCTTTGCCACAACCAAAGCTTATCGCCTCTCAAACCGCCTTGAAAACTTGATGCATCAAGCTCAGAGTGGCCTCATTCTCTATTGAGCCTATCTACAGTGCAGCCGCAACTCTACCCACCACATTGTCGAGAGATAATAATTTTCCACTGTTCACCTTTGCTGTCTCGAAATATTCGCGAAAACACATACAAAAATTCACGATCCTCTTTAACACTGCTCTTTACTACCACGTTTGCGTGATGAATGGAGCGTAGCCTTCACGAAACTCTCAGCCTTGGACCAACGCACTCGGCGTTCGGAAGCCACACACCAACTGGCCTGGCACGCATCGGCAGAGGCACATTTCGTTTGCACTGACACTGCTGATGACAGGGATCTGCGCGCTGTGAGTCAGATGAACCCTGTCTGTGAGAAAGTACACAAATCCTCGCAAGCCGATTGCTTCAGAGCATGTCACATGACGTGCAACAGCACGCGGCGAGAGAGCTGTCAGAATCGCTTATACGCTGCCGGTACTGTAGTCACTGCTGACTTCTGCGTTCTCGTCTCTTCACAGGAAGTCTTCTTACGGATGATCCTGGAAGCCATATTGTAGGATTAGGTCTCCGTTATATTATGCTTACAAACACTTACATACGAAGTGGGAACATCAGACCGATCGGAGATAGACTGATACATTTTGCCGTCAATCAAATTTTCGGTATCAAGGAGCCACAAAACATGCATTCTTGCTACACTCTGTTGGAGGATCTTTTAATCTATATTTAGCAACTGGATTTATCCACTTTTTCGTTACCAGGGCCCGGCAGTAAGAGTTTTTCTGTCAAAAATTCGCACGATTACATAACTTTCTCTTCTTACAAAGTACCTTTGTAAGGGCGAGGAAGTAAAAAGACTAGTTCCCCACTTGGAGACTAAGCCGTGTGTAGAGACCCGTCATTTGTCTCAATTGGTTGACTGGAAGGAGTCTAACCTTGAGAGAAAAGTAGACTGACGGACGGAGGCAGATTACTGGATAAAATGATGTTAAGAACCTACCTCAGTAATTCAGTAGTAGATTCGAAGACTGATGAACTTTTGTTCCGCACAAAATGTTTATCTCATTCTTTTTTCAAGTAGTCGCACCTTCACTGTGAGAAAACTGTAAATTATCCTCTTGAGCTGGGCACTCTTCCAGGTGATAATGTTGCACTGCAGATTTGTATGTTTTTCTCTCAACAAAGCAAGAATTAAAAACGCTCTGATATTGGGACAGGAGAATTAGGAAGTAAATCGAGCTACACAGCAGAGCGTCTTTTTTTAATTGATTTTTGTTTAAGAGAGAAATACAAAGCTGTAATCACAGGGACCGGCTGTTAAAGGCAATAAATAAGCAGATTTTGGAATTTATTAAGTTAAATTGTTTATTAGAAAATACAAATAAAAAATTAAGTAGATTAATCATTTATTATTGTTCCTATATTTTGGTGCATAGGTTGCACTCTTCAGTTAAGTACCTTCACGCGAAAACATACGAAATCACGCAAAAACGTGCGTTCTCACACAGGAACGCTGTCGAACGGGATAAACAGTATCCTATGTCCGTCTTCTGGTTCTAAGCTTCCTGCTCACCAATTTTCAGCCAAATTGGTACAGCCGTTCTTGAGTTATAAATAGTGTAACTAACACGACTTTCTTTTATATAGAGAGAGATTTTGACTGCTAATATGCTAAGACATTTAAAACGTTTTGGATGCCTTCCTTAAAAAGTAAATATATTTTAATTTGTTCAAAACTTATATTTATATCTCCACAAGAACTTCATAAGTAGGGGGCGGATTTTAAGTGTCATTTTTTTTCTTTTCCTTTTAGAACAATGCCGTTTAGCGTAGAAATTCATTTTACGTTATGAGAAAAGAAATTGATGAAAAGGATTGGTCATTATTTTGCATTTTTTGTTGATTTCGAGTAATAGGTAATTTTTTTACTATTCCCGTCATTTTTAATGCATTTTTTGCTGATTTCATCGATTTTAATGAAATTTTAATGGTACTTGCTTCAAATAATATTTAAAATATGCAACAAATGTTCTAAATAGAATTACTTTGTAGCATATTTGATTTGTTTACTCCAAAATTGTTTTGACAGCCGTTGTAAGTATGTAATTCTTGTGACGTATATCAGCGCCATTGCCGGTTCTGCCGGTTTCGGGAGAACTAAAGAGAGAGATTTCCTGGTAAAGAACAGTCGAAACCAAAAGTTTGCAACCTGAGTTCACTTAAATAAATAGGAGAAGCCTCGATTACAACAGTAACGTATCCAATATTTGAGTTGTTCATCCGAACTGGTTTTGATAAGATTTTTTAGTCATTTTTCTTTGGTTTTAGGGCATTTTAAAAGCATTTAAGATCATTTTATTGATCATTTTTTGGCGATGTTTTAGGTCATCAAAATCCGCCCCCTATTCATAAGGTCTCGACCGAAACTACTCCTAAGAATTAGCGGCGGAGTTACTGTCCCCAGTGGCGCTGGGAGCGGCCGTGGCGGCGGCGGCGGCGGCGGGATTCGCGCTGCGTCGACGCCGCACCCAGCCGTCGACACTTCCGGCGGAAACCGCGCTGACAGCTCGACGCGCATTCAGCCGCAGGCGCGGAGCCACTTGGGCCGCGGAGGCGAAATTTCTCCGGCAGGCGGAACCCTCGCTTCGGCGAGGCCGCGCTTGCGCCTCGCACCCCACAGCCGAGGGGATGGCACTGCGGGCGCCGCCGCATCCTGGGAAACGGCGCGGCGGGGCTCTCCTTACTCGCACCGCTGAATCGCTAGAGAAAGGAGACGCTGGAAACGCCGCAATCACCAAACCATTTTGGCTAGGCCAAGATATTTTACTTAATATTTTAATGAAGTATTTTTCAACAAAGTTTACGAAACCTATAATGTTGTAGCTATATGGATCCGTAAGATTCTCTGTCGCAGATATCATGTTCTTTTTTGAGGAAAGATGCTTCTCATTAATATTGTGAAACGTCAATTTATTTTTACTTCACAGTGAAATGTATTTAGAAAGATTGTATTACTTTATCTATTACGGCATAAATTATTGTGCGCGTTATTTCCTGGGAAGAGGCTGAGAGATCGTGATTGGTGTTGTCGATGCAACTTATTGCTAACCGTATTGGCCATCTTGAAGATAATTTACTCGTTAGAAAACCTGTAACATAAGCCAAAAGAGCATATATCATTGATGACAATTCAGAACATGTTTAGGGAAATTCTTGTTGAATGATGAACACCTCTTGTCTTTCTATCATCAGATTCAGTGATAATGGTTATTCTAGAAGTAACTTATAGAATAACATTAAATAATGTTAAAGAAAAGTTCATTGGGAAATATTATTATTGTTATTTGAATTAATCGCTGCGTGGCTGCATTGAAAGAAATTTGTCAGCCTTTTTAGAAATGTTAAATGTGACTCAACATCAGATGAGTTTGTTTTTTGTGCCGTGGAAATATTGACGACATTACTTTGCTGAACTATCGCATTATTATTTTTTTATATTTTGAGAGTGTAAAAGTGCTTACGATGAAGGATAAGATGCTAGTAATTAACATAGGTTAAGATCTAGAAAACTGTTTACGACAATCACCTTCTTTTAAATGATTTTATTTCATGAATTACTTCACACGATACTTCGGAGGAATTTTTGTCCTCTTCTTCAGATAAATTGACATCATTTATCTGAAGAGTTCCTCCAAAACTTCATGTTAAGTAATTAATGAAATAAAATAATTTAAAAGGAGGTGATTTTCATACTTTATTCCCTGGACCTTATCATATTTTAAGTACCAATATCAAATAGAATGACAATCTATACCTTACAAAATATATAATAATAAATAATTGATGATTGCCACGCGATGCATTTCTAATACTTGCTCTAGGATACGTGCTTCTTTTATGATATTTTTCAATTATGTGTTTTTAATTAATTAATTAGTTTTATTGCACACATTATACCAGGATCGACGCCAACAATGTGAATACGACTCCTGTCAATAATGAAAATATATAAGTAATTTTATTTTTCAATTATCTGTAACAACATGTGATATTAAAATTTTCATTTTATTGCATTGAGATTTTTCAGAGGCAACATCAACTAGAGACGCTTTGCAAAACTACGACATTTTTATAGTAATTCCGTGTGTGCCTTGAGCTTTATCGTTTATATTCACGAAAGAATATCCTAAACATCGTTCAAAAGGGAATTTCTTATAATTTAATGTTGTTTTATTACTTCCACGAAATTGAGCAATATGAGTACATGAATGACAGACGAAAACATCGTGGATACAAGAGTAATGAATATTTCTAAGAAAGACGCAATTTCTTTTCGCACAAACATGGCGCATTTGAGGAATATTCCAGCGTCAGTGCTCAGACGCTCAAAGCAGATGTCCAAGCTAAATAAGCTCGCGCATTGGTGCAGTGAAAGTCCGCGCCGCGTCGAAGAAAGCGGCGTGTCATTGCGTGCGATCACTACGCAGCGCTAGGCCCTGCCGCCGCGCCGCTCCCACGAGTTAATATGCGGCGACGGACTGCGCGTGGCCGCTACGAGTTCAGAGAGCCAATTCTGCACGGAGGCTGTTCCCGGGTCTGAGTCACAGAAGTCTACTGGAGACACCGCGCCCTCAGCAATGTTAACGACGTGGCCTTATAGTTAGAGGCATTGGATTGGCCTTAATGCGCTCTTAGCGTTATTTTTAATATTTTTTAAATTTATTTCTACATAAATTTTT
Organism: Teleogryllus occipitalis; assembly: GCA_011170035.1. NCBI lineage: Eukaryota > Metazoa > Arthropoda > Insecta > Orthoptera > Gryllidae > Teleogryllus > Teleogryllus occipitalis. The sequence continues at coordinate 21,685 of BLKR01006056.1, read as the reverse complement.
ATTGAAATTAAGCGGCTTAGGTTTTTCAGGGCATCAGTTGATGTGACTGCAATGCCTCAGACCAGGAGATCCCAGGGCTTGCGGCCGACGGTTACCGGATTAACCTCACGGATACTGGACGGTTAGAGAACACTAGCTAGTACATAGCTGTGGCAAGTTCGGCCGCTGTCTGGAGGAAAATTCTAGTGGCCGGTTGTTCTGATCGGGATTTTTCGCGATTTCTCCGATCAACACCAGACAAATGCCGAAGTAGTACCCTAACAAACGGGCCACGAACCGTGCGAGATCGTTCCTTCTTCTTCTTTGTCCAATCGGCACCCCTTACTACTACACTTATACTACACTTACCTGCATTACACTACCATACATGTCGGAAGATCCGGCGGGAGCTTAGAACTTTTCCCGATGGGAGTGGTGCTTTGCTAGTGGGAGGCAGATGGGGGAAATCCCGGTAGCCAATGTGTGGGTCGGTACCGAAATTCGCCATACAGTGCCGAAGGAAATGATAATTAGCATTCCTAATTTTTGTCCAAAACGTTACATCATTTATAACGGTTCGTATCGTTGTCATTTTTCGTAATATTGTCCAGCAGATTAACGGCGAGATGATTTGGGCGAGTTTTATTTATTTTTTTTTCTTGCCATGGCATTTTATGCACTTTGCATATGGCATTTTCGGCACTTGAAGATTATTTTTTCTTTAATGACTCTGATTTGAAGATCATAATGGAGACATTATCTTGCTGACTAAGGATGATTTGGTACAGATGTTCATATTTGCTCTCTTAATTCTCAGAGGCATGCTTGACTAAGTTAAATTGCTTAGTAGTTGCACGTTTCTAGAATGTTAGATTAATGGACACCTCCACTGAGAATAGGTGCGGCACCCACCCGTGTCACTCATTAGAAGAAGCCAAAGAATATCGATATACGGCTTTTATGAAGACGCATACATTTAATATATTTGTAGGAACTAAACAAAACACTAGTAATCTATATAGCTGCTGTTTTTCACGGCCGTCTCTAGGGGAGTCCATTATGTTGTTCTCGGGTATTGGTCTAAAAATTAAGATAATATTATCTCAGTTTGCCGACGTTTCGAAGTTTATTTCTCCTTCATTAGTGATAAATACATCAACATTTCAGTTATTGTGTTACATATTGTTCTCATCGTGTGGTTGATGTATTCATCCCTGATGATGGAGAAATAAACTTCAAAACGTCATCAAATTGAGATGATATTGTCTTAACTTTTGGCCCAATTACCATCAACAACATAATAAAATCCATACGTTTAAAACAAGGTTGTTCGTTTAGAAAGGCATTTGAGCTTTCTCCTCAACTTTTTTTTAGATGAAAGATAATGAGTCCTGAATTCTTTACCTTATGCCTGGCATGTTAAGTTCGCAGGCATCGCGTCACCACCAACTGGCGCGAGATTTAAAAGTAAGGGTTGTACAAATCGATGTCGGTACATCACGGGCTGTATGGACAATGACAGTATTTTAGAGTAGTGAGTAACAGTTATTGCTCCACATTTAGCTATCTTAATTCCCATTTCTTCTACTAAAGCAAAGAATTGAGCAATTACAGTGTAATAATACATCAGTAAGATTTTAAATTGTCAATTTCGAGGAAAATTAAATATTTTGTATAGAAAGTATCGATTTTGTAATACATTTTCTAAAGAGACAGTGATTGCATTAACTTTCTACGTTTAGATTTGGAGGATTAACTGACAAAGATTCTTACCTGTTAAAATAACTGTTCTTCTGAAAGCGATACCTGTTAACTTAAGAGACTTATACTCCGATTGAAACATAGCTGCACTTCAAGGTCACGAACTGGAAGGAGAGAGGGACCTTGTTATCCAATCGGGATGTACAATACGAAAACTGTAAGTCCTAAAGAAGCTCCCGATTGGATGACTGTTCTCATCTCATTCCAGCTTATGATATTGAAGTGCAGCTATGTTTAAATCGTAGTATACTCAAATAATTTATCGCTACATATTACCCAAATAACGGAAGGATTCGATGCCTCGCGCTGCTTCGACTTGGTCATGTACACCCCTTTCTGGATTTGGAGGGGAAATGGGAGGGGATTCAGGGGAAGTTGCCCGTGATCGCAGGACTGCCGGGCTTCCCAACAGAGCAAGTAGCTCGTGCGGGCGAGGTTTGACACCTTGTGCTATGATTAACTGGTTCATAGTAAACACACAAAATTATATCAATATATTAAAATGAATAGGATGAACTCTTAGCTGCCGTCAATTGTTCACTCCGACGATTTCGAACCCAACTATATACATTTATAGCTGGTCTTGGCCTTGCTCTTGGTTATAGCGTTTCAGTGTGATTTTTAAATGGTGGAGGGATACTTTGCATCATGAGGTTGTAGTTAGTGGTTGTAGATGGTTAATGGTAGAGGTAGTAGTTCTGAAGTTAGCTAGTTCTTGTTTGAAAATTGACTGTTTTAAAGTTCTAAGATTGACTGTGTTTAAACATAAAGGTTAGAGAGTGAATTTAAATGCAAATGTCCAGTAATTGTGCAACACATCTATTCCTTTACATGAACTATCAGTAATTCTAAATATGTGAGAAATTATGTTAAGGCGAACAGAAAGATTTTCACCAATAGTATACTACAACATACATGTACATTTCTAGGTAAATTTACAGCATTTAATTACGTTTTAGAAACGTGTTTAATTTTTCTGATTCCAATGAATAGTAATTGGTTTCTTCCAGAATTTGTAAATTTACCTCATTTCATCAGTTTTGGTGAATAAGTACAGAACGTCATGCAAATATTTTTGGGAATTTATTTATGTATAATATATATATATATATATATATATATATATATATATATATATATATATATACATACACGTTTTTCCTTGAAACTATTCTGCACATCATTTTGTGCGATGTAATAATGCTCAACTTGCAGTATAATTTTGTCACTTTTTTGCATTCAATTCATTTCACCTTAAATATTTGCTATACGCCACCAAGGAAAGGCACGTATTCAGAAAATATCTTCATTTGTTCAAATTAAAAATATAAAATATAGATTAAACATAAACCTCAACTATTTTAAATAAATTGATAAAATATTTACGCAATTAAAATGGTAAAAAATATCATACGGGTGCAAATTTCAAATAGAATACAAAACATTGAATGAATTGATCTATGGTTACAAAGAAAACCATGCAATATTGAAATATTATTGTAATAGAGAGAACAGAATACTTAAGTATTAAAGTGTGTAATATTTTATCTGTGAAGAAATGCATGCTCAAGGCTCATAAAAAATTTGCTTGCAAGTTTAACTTTCCACTGGTGAATGCAACAATGTGTATATTTTCTTGGTATTGTCAAAGGTCTGTGTGGAGCAAATGCCATTAAATTTCCTCTGAGGTTCATAGCTCTTCCTCAGCGTTGCGCCTGGCGCAGCGGTTTGCAGTTTCGAAAGCGCTTCTCCAGTGGCTCCAGTAATGGTGCATCGTCGTGACGTGGGGGCGGCGCCTGCGGCGGCGCCAGCGGTCGCGCTGGTGCGCCTTTGAGCGGCTGCGGGCGGGCCACGGGCCGGCGCACACTGGTTCAATCACGCCTCAAACCTGGTCCTAATTGCAAATGCCAGCGGATTTGCATAAAAATGGGTATCAGTGGGTTTCTGAGGTCGCTGAAATTGAATATTAGAAATAAATTTCAAAATTCAAAATGGTGACTTTAAAATGGCGGATTTACTAACTTAAAAACAAACAAAAATGCATAAAAATATACATGTGGGGTTCTCGAGATCACTGATTTCGAATATCACAGTGAAATTTCAAAATTCAAAATGGCGGTTTGGAAATGGCTAACTGACTCATAAAAATAACGATATGTGTAGAAATATGGATACAATAGAACTATTGTATCCATATTTCTACACATATCGTTATTTTTATGAGTTGTATTTTTATATCGCGGTCGTGGGTTAACGTTGTTATCATTCAAAAAAATATCAGTAATTTTCTTATTGTAAGTAATTTGTAACTTATTGTAAGGAGAAATCGAAAAATTGTACACAGAAAATAATTCTCTGTGGCGTAGAAGGCAATTCCGGGATATCTAGTGTTAAATCTTAGTATGTAGCACTGCAGTGAAGAGGTTATGAAACAAAAAGGTGCAGATATGTGCAGCTGAATTTGTGTTATTCTGATTAAGAGCGTTCTAACAGATAAATGAAGAAATTGATTGACGCAGGAATACGCAGACCAAAAAAATATAATCCACAATATACGTGACTAACATTGTTACGTTAGAATTCATCCGTATCATACATAAAATTATTTGTCACTTTTTCTTAAAAATATATCTAACTTATAGTTAAAAGTTTCTTCTGTTCGGAAATACAAAAATAATGCACAAAAAATGTAAACCCTTTTTTTTATTTCACAAATATCGTTGACAAGAATCAATGAATTAAAGTGTTTCGAGCAACGGACACTTCACGAAACCGCGAGGAAGCCAAAAATGATTGAAATAACTTTCTGGAGCTGAAGTAGTGTGCTGCAATGTCTTTCGAACGAGATTTGCTAAGTCATAATTCCGAACGCGCACTTTGAATTTTGCCATCATTGCCAGGTTTTTCGCCCGATTCAGCCAGTGTGCGGCGGCGCCTCTCCTCAACGCCACGCCGCGCCGCGCCGCGTCGCGCCGCCGGCCCCGGCGCGCGGTCTTGAATTACAGACGCAGGCGTTTATTCCCGTCGCCGTTCAAAGTAATTTGCTTAATTGACTGGGCCCAAGAGCCAACACGCGAATAGCCTCCCGCCGCCGCCGCCACTCGAAGGGGCCCCAGTGAGCTAAGTCTCTGGCAATTAGGCCGACGCCCCGCCGCGTCCACTGCCTGCTATGCGCCCTGTCTCTCGAGATGTTGGCCGACATGATGGAGGTTCATTTCTAAAGACGATACCGGGAGCGGTGGCTCAGTGCATCAACTGATGTCACTGTAGCGCCTCTGACCGGGAGGTTCGAGTCCCGACGTCGGCAGGATATTCGACACGAGCTTTTCAGCTGGGTCGAATTCAGTCGCTGTCTGGAGGAAAATTCTAGCGGCTGGCTGCTCTGATCGGTAGTTTCCGTGGTTTCTCACTGTGGTTCCGTGGTTGATCTACACCAGACGAATGCCGGAGCAGTACCCTAACAAAGGGGCCACGGACTGCACGTGACCTTTCCCTCCTCTTCCTTGTCCTATCCTCTCTCCTCAAACACACACATGCACACTTAAATTAACATGCACTACACTCCCACATATCCCCGAAGACCGGTCGGGAGCTTAAAGCTTTTCCCGGCTTGAGCGGTATCCCGCTGGTAGAAGAGTCCTGGTTAGGGAGAAAGCCGACGGTAGGTCGGCGCCGGATCTCGCCATGCAGCGGGAGATCACTGCCATCTCCCGAGGACAAAACATGCAGTACACTTACGGAACTAATGACCTAAGGTGTGGACGCGCCCGGAATCACTAACCAACCGACCGATCTAAAGACAATGCTTGTTTTGTATTGGAAGTGATCCCGTAGGGTACTCTGTGAACACTATTTGACTTTCATAGGATGTACTGGTGAAAAGTAAAACACTCAAAATTTATATTAAATTGTAATATTTAATAAAGCATTAAGTGCGTTTAGCTACCCTTTTGTACCGACATCATTTGTTGAATAATAAAAATCGTGTATGTGTGCTTCGTAAGTTTTTGGAGGACACGCCCAGTAAACATGATGTATTATGCATTTGTGTATAATCACCTACTTACTGTACTTGAAATTAATCAAAAAGTTCACAATGAAATAGATTCTGCAACAATTTCTGAAATTCTGCAATTTTCACTCTTCAATTTTGTATGTAGATTTCACTAATGTTTCGAATTCTCTGTTATATATATATATATATATATATATATATATATATATATATATATATATAATAGAAACAAGTGTACTGTTAGAAAAAAAAAATTTTTTCCGAAAATGTTTCACTTTTGAAGTACTCTTTGCAAGAATTTATAAATTATTTATATATCGTTTAGTCAGTCTATAACAGAGGATATACTATTAATTTCGCTACTCAATCGAAGTAGACGTCCAGGGCCAATTCACTAAACACAAAAGTGTTGCCAATTTATTATTGCCATTTTGTTGATTCTTTTTAACTGAGTAATAATGCCCCTTTTGGACTTTAAGTAATTGTGAAAATAAAATGAAGTGTGTCAGAAGTAGATTCCCCTCAAAAAGGCATGCGACACTTTAGACGCATTCATATTACTATCCGTATAAAAATGACTGTAGGGTCATTCCAGGCAAAAAAGGTGATTTTGTGACTTGACTCCTTCAAACTTGAAAATATTTTGGAATATTGTTGTCCATGATGCCTACATCATCGAGGTGTAATATTAAAATTTTCTAACTGATTAGGCGGCAACAATGCGTTCTTAAAACCTAAGACTACTTGTGAACACCCCTACATTCTTTAATTTATTTTGCCCTCAAATAAACGTTTCTACAATATTAAAAAATTGTGAGTACATATATGATACAAAGTACATTTGTTCATTAAATATTTTATATCGTGCCATTCTTGGCATACAACAATAAAAAACTTCGTAAAACACAATAACTCGTAAGACAACCTTTTTAAATTTATGAAAATCTGCAATAACATTGCATTTGTATTGTTCTAGAAACTATAATATTTTATTGAGCTATCTTGAAAGGAACGAAAATTATGAATAAAAAACACTCACTTGAGCCGAAAGGGGCAGTATGCAATCCGCCATAACACATAATTGCAGCGGCTCTGCTCGCGTGGCGTCTGATGGACAACTTATGTCACAGGCGGCACCTTCTGGAGAACAACTTCTCCAGGCACTTCAGTTGCATTTGATGTAGGTTTCTCAGAAAGTTTGTTGTCGCTGACTGGAATGACACAATGGATGTTCCGTGTAATCGCTACTGTTGTCAGCCCCACAAATCTTTCGCTATTTAACTGCACAGCTACTTCTTCGTGTTCTTTTTGGGTGGTGTACGAAAAGAAAATTCCATTGACATTCTTTTGTGTCCATTCATAAAGTGCTTTAGGGGTAATAATTTGAGTTCTCTGAAGACTGGCATATGCAGCAGTTCTCTTCACAGTTCCTCCTTTGCCATCACAGGAGCCTTTTCCGTGACTCGTAGCAAAGAAATGCCACTTAGCATTGGCTTCAAAATCTCTCCGATGTTGTAGTAAGTTCATCAAGTTCTTTTTGTTTTTGTATTGTCCTGCCGCACCGTCACTAAAGTAGTAAATTTTGCTGACCTCCAGAAAATTCTGCCGTAGATGGTTAATTAGCTGCTTCTGAAATAAAACTATCGTGAATAAAATAATCTGATGTGACTGAGAAGCACATATTTTTCACTGTATTACATTCAAAATGCCTGAAGTAGATCACGAAAGGATGCATAGTTGCCTGCGACGTGTTCCAATGATAACCTTGTATGGCGTCCTGAATAATGAAACTGTAATTTTTGGAAGAATCTCCAATGAAGATGAATCCCCCATGAGAGATCACCGTTTTCAGTTATATTAAATACGATGACTGACCTTTCGCGCTAAAGTTATGAGTTTTAAATTTTTTAACAAAACAATGAAATTCTCAATAACGTTTTCAGCTCCTACCTCCACTGTTATCATCTCGACCCTGTCAGTTGTTTTCCATTTTTTGTAAATAATTTCCTCTATAAAATTTGTTTCGAAGAAAGTTAATAATTGCGAAACATTTTCTGAACTTGGACAGTTGCTGCATTTATTGATAATACAATTTGTAGATAGTTCCTGACAAACAAGTTTTTTAGTGAAAAAATCAATAGAATTCATATCGGAACTGAAATATTGATTAATTCTCTGCAAACTCATAAACATTAGCTTCGTATTTTCACCAATAGAACAAACACAGACGTTATGAGTTCCTGAGGCACCAGGTAAAACACAATATTTTGGTCTCAGTGAAGCAAAACTTGAAAAGCCATTTTTTAATCCAAGATTTATTTTCTTAAATTCTTTATAAATTTTCTTCAAATTTGTTATAATCAATCCCTCTTGTTTTCTTACTCTCTCGCCTCCTTCCTTTAGAGATTTCATTTCCTTCTTAACGGCCAAAATACGACTGATGTCCTCTTGATAAAATTTCTTCACAATTCTTTTAACATCTGAAATACATCTCTGGTATTTTCTGTCAGGAACAGACACCATGCTCTTCTGTTGTTGGGTTAATTTTGCTGTTTGAGCGACATAATATGGTACGTCAAATTCACTCATCTTATCACTCCCAGTATTGGGAACGCACGTCAGGATCATCTATTTTTCATTTGAATATTTTACTTCCTAAAACTTTTGCTTAAATTGGGAAAGCATCACTTCAGCGTCATTGTTTATATCGCTAACATTAAGTAATTTGTGTACAGCTTCATTAACGGCACTAATCTTCTTTTGTACATAGTATTTGACACGGGTTAGCTTCCGTTTTGCAATAGGTGACTGGCCTAAGGTAACTACTTGCTGGATCACATTACTAATACACAATACTTCCTTTTGTACTCCTGGTGGTTTGTATTCCTCTCCAGACGATTTTTTCCATTCTTTTTCTGTGACATTTTCATCATTTTCCCCGAATCGGAAGGAATTTTATATATATATATATATATATATATATATATATATATATATATATATATATATATATATATATATATTAATGCAACAGCTGTGGCATATTGCATCTGCCACGTTTAAACTAGGTAATTTCTTACGCATTCCTTCTGTCATTTTTCTCTTCCCCATTTGCTTAGAATGTTTATCAAGTTTAAGTGGATGAGAACACCATAAACTACGAAACTTTTTCACAACTTTTGGCATTTTAACTCGCTTTATTTGTCACTCTTTCAAATTACACACTCCCAAAGATACAAAGAATAAAAATTTTCCGCACTCAAAGATACACTCGGAAAGGTACATTTCCACTATGTTTCGATACAACTCACGATCCATGATACTTTTACAATACTAGCACTGTGCCAGTCCGAGTCCTTCGAACTTTGAGACCCAGTGTACTTGAGCTGTGGCCGGTAGAAGCGTGAAATCTCACACTGCTGCCTGTCAAAAAGCGACCTATCCCTCAAAGATACCCTGGGGACGAGCGGATACCCTTGCGACCCTCGAGAACTCGTCTAGGAAAGGAATTCACTTTGGACTTAAGGCCGTGAAAATAATTCCTGCTGAAAAACGGTGGAACAGGAATAGTTTTATTTAAACATAATAAACGAACCAGAATAGAGGTGTTTAGAACAATAAAAAAATATAGTTTCTAGAATTCATATACATATCAGGTGAAAATAAAATCTCCTGCATTATTTGTAAACAATCGCTGATGAAGTGCACCGCGCAACGCGCGCTTGCCTGCACCGAGCATGCGACTTTCGACCTTAAGCGCAAAACTCGGTAAAAATAAAAAGCGAAAACTCTGGAGTGTCGCAAGATATCATCATGAAATTTTGTTGAGAGATTCAACACATAAATATCTTATTCTAAACAAAAAATGAAAGAAAAAAAGGTTGTCTTCGGAAATACTATATTTAGTTTTGTTATATTTTTTCCCAAATTGTTTATTTTCTAATCACTAAGTGAGTATTAATAAGTTAAAAACTTATATTTTTAGCTTTATGCTGGTGTAATGTTAGTTCCAATGCATTTCGATATTGTACAGATTTTTTTAAATCACAGCCAACATTTCAGCATCTCTGAAATTTTACTATCCATATGGGAGAAGCAACTGATGCTATGCATGTTATATTGAGGATTTTAACTTTTCTTTATGAAGGCATTCAGGTGATAAAATCGTAAAAGGATCCGAAACATCACTGGCAAAAACTTTAAATTTTGTATGGAATGACCCAGTAATCTGATAGAAAATTATGCTCCTTTTATAGAGAAGTAGTCAGTATAACATACTGCTAAACTTAACTTCACATATCAAATAATAATAATAATGATAATAATAATAATAATAATAATAATAATAATAATAATAATAATTTCTCCAGAAATACAAACATAATTCAAACTCGAGTTATGGGCACATTACATCCACTGAACTACATTATACTCCACAATAAGTGTATGTACAAACTGAGATTTGTCTGCATTTACAAATCGTACGTTAGGATTATCTACACACAAATTCTCCTTTTTCCTCTGCCTCAAAAAAAGAGAAATATGATTTAGCACTTTGTTACCAAGACCCCATCGATTATTAAAAATAACATAAGAAAAGTCAGTGAAGTGATTTTATTGCTTTTACAAAACGTGTTGATGGAGAATAAATCACTTCTGCTACACACAATATAACGAAAGTCCGTTTAATTAAGTGCGTTTAAATACTATTAATGGAATTATCTAATACTGATGCCTTGTAATATATGTAATATACCATTTTTATTTAAAAAAAGTAGCTATTGCACACCTGCACGTTAGTACTCGTAAGTTATACTCCAAAAAATTAAGAATTATTACAATAATATCCTGAGTTGAATTATTAGAAGAGTTCCATATGTTGCTTCTCGGGTGGTATGCGTAATATTTCGTTGTATTTTTCTTACATGCATCGTACTTACAATAAATGTTACTTACAATGTATTTTGGATTTCAATTATGAGAATGTGAGTTTCTCTCTATATTGTGCTTTGCATTTAAATGTGTCCACTCATTTATATAATTTATTTTGTCATTTGTAAATTTCTTTCTCTTCTACAGATTATAATTTACCTAAAGAAGTGAACATAATTGTTCACGAAACACTATACTTCACGAATAAATGACGCTGTTCAAGATTTTTACTATATTTATTTTTTATATATTTTTAAAATCCTGAATTGATCTGGACTCATAATGGACTGTGTAAAATGTGCTCTAAATACCAACAAATTAGAAATAAATGCATCCGTTTAGAACTAGTGAAACAAATTATTTTTGCAGAAAGGAAACAAAACGAACCAATGAGATAATGGCATGCACTTGCGAGAATGTTGGAAAATTAATTTGTCGCGGACTTTACTTTGAAAGACTACAACCACATTTACAGCTTCACCTCAACGGTGCCCATCCGGTAAGAAGCTTTTTGTTGCTGCGCCCTCTCCAAGGCCCACGCACCGTCCGACAGTCCCTTATCGCCTCGCTGGCCGCAAGAAGGTGGGCGTGGGGCTTCACGCACAATGCCACACACAATGCGTGCGCCGTCGACCGTACTAACGAGAGCCCCTGCGCCAAAAACACGGCCGCCACGCCCACCTCAACACCTCGCGCCCCGCCGCTCAGCGCTCAGTCGCCGCCGAGGGAAGTCGGGCGCTTCGCGTCCAAATGCCCACTGGCGGCCCCCAGGGACCTAAGCCGCTCCTGCTCTCTCTTGGGAACGCTGTGGTGTATTCAGAGATCACTCAGCTGTATATATGGAGCGGACGAAAAGGAATGTTATCCCAGAATACGCTATTCAAAACACATGGGAATACATGGACGAATTATTCATGATCAGGTATGAGCAAAAACATTTTTATAAAAGAAATTAAAATTTATAGAAAAAATTAATATTCCACAGTGTTCAGTAACATGTCTGTTTAAATAACTTTCATTGCCAGAGGTGAGAAATTGATATTAAACTAAGGCTTTGAAAATATTTACGAAAATTACAGTTCAGGCTCTAGGGCTGTTGTTCTTTTCAGTGCACAGAAAACAATCAGTACAATAAATGAACAATTAATATGAACATGATATATTGTCTAAATTAATATGCTGAATACTAATAAAACTTTACTCAGTTTATTTTCTTGTTCATATCCATCATATAATCTGTATTAAAGAGGTTATTCAAAAGTAATGTTGGCAAGAGTATTAATTGGATTTTGTAACCTCATAATGAAATAACATTTCAAGAAGAATAATGTTTGATCGAAAGATTTAATTGGTATAACTGAACTATAAACTAATATTTTATAATTATAGGAAACAAAAATACAATATTTTCTCTACTTATTCCATTATATTTAAATATATGTATGAAATTATCAAATATATTTTATTGAAAATATGTTTCTTGGTCAGTTTGGAACTGAGCATTCCGCACGTTTTCATAATTATGCATAAGCCGTGCGTTGACACGTGCTCTTAAAGCATAACCACACTGGATCGTCTGACGCATTACAGTCATCACCGTTCAGCCTGAAGCACCTCTTTTACGGGCTATATTAAACAACCATTACAAATTTGAACCGAAAATTAGTAGGCACTCAGCGGAAATAGCAGATCATAGGTTTTACTGCGCGCCGATACCCCTGCCAATTCGGCGGGCGACCCGGAATGGCCTCGCGCAAACAAGTTTTCGATTGTAGAATTGGGCCAAAGCTGTAATTGACGTCGTTCGAGCGAACGATCGCGACGCGGGGAGCGCTGGCAGCGCTGCCGCCACTGCCACCCCCGCTGCCACTGTCACCGCCACTGCCGCCGCCGCCGCCGCCGCGCCGTCGTCGTCGGGCAGAGAATGCAGGGGCCACGAGACTACCCGCAGTGCAGACAAGGCGCGCGGGTTATGACGTCATCTCAGGGCGCTGCAGGACTCTGGCAACTCTTGGCAAGAGATGTTGGCAGTCAGCTCTGACGTCAGCTGTGAGCTGTGTTGGCTCTGTGGTGCATGACGCGGAATGTCCACATACATAACTGTAGAAAATTCATTAACTATTTACTTACGCTTCCAATTCTAAATTTTCCTATCCGCCAGTTATGGTAAATAATTAATTACTGAATATACTTTTAAAACGAAACAAAAGAACATATTATGAAGCTTCAAATCAAGTGATTCTAATTTACATATTATTTTATAATGGTTTGTAAGCGCTCAAAGCCTAGACATGTCAGTCACGGAAAAACGTGCGGCTATTTAATTCCGGCACTTGAGACCCCCAATTTCACAGAATTGTCAGCGAACATGTGAGTCATATAAGAAATAATAATTGTTACTAACATCTGATGTCATCGCGATGTCTATTACAATCCTTACTTTTTCGTTTACTACATTCCATAGTTTTATATTGTGGTATTACTCTGTACTTCGGCACGCCACCAATCAAGTCCCATTTCAACTTCGGTTTTATCAACACAGCATTTGATCTTGCCTGCCTTAGATAGTACTTAGAGATCCAAATTATATACCTTTACTGGAAGAGATGTACTTATTTTGTGAGGGTGCGATCTATTTTTTACACTGTTGACCTCGTGTTCATTCAACTATCCCACATAAATAGTGAATATGTGCGTCAGTTCCAACAAATAGTATTTTGAATTCATCTCTTCTGTAAAATTTACTCTCATTAATGATCCCCGAAGTTATTTACATTGCTCATTGTAAATACAAATTCCATTGTATTAGAAAGAATAATCTTCCCCATTAATGTGAGGATCGTTTTTTTATCATATGCCTGTTAGGAATTTTAAACATTTAGAAATCAAAACGCCTTTTACCATAAACTATTTAATCAATGATACATCTATTTTTCAATGTAATCTCAAATTAGAATAGATTGTTTACGATAATGGAAACGTAAATTTTTTATTTTAGTAATTTTTTGAAATCTACACTCTTGTAATTGCGAGAAAATGTAAAGGAATTGCGTAATCTGCGTTCCTTTAAATAGAGTATTTGCAAGGAATGTGTTATTAAAAAACGTATCCATAAGTTAGACAATTCTTTTCACACGTTCAGAAAATAAATTACAGCATTAATGTATCGAGGAAATTATACTCCACATATCTTAAGTTCAAATTTTGTCAATCCATTTCAGTGATTTATTGTTAGTGATTCCGGACGCGTCAAATACCGAGGGCATTAATCACGTAAGTGTTGTACATGTTTTATCATCGGGAGGTGGCAGTCATCTTCCCCACTGAATGGTGAGATCCGGTGCCGACCTGCCGTTGACTAGCGGGGCTTTCCCCAATCAGGTATCTCCCACGAGCACCGCCTCAGCCGGAACAAGTCCCCAACCAGTCTCCTAGCATGTGTGGTAATGTTGTGCATTTTAATTTAAGTGTGAGTGTGTGTAAGGCGAGAGGATAGGACAAGGAAAAGGAAGGAAAGATCGCGCGGGGTTCGTGGCCCGTTTGTTAGGCTACTGCTCCGGCATTCGCCTGGTGTTAATCGGAGAAACCACGGAAAACTACCAATGACATCAGCTTTCCGGTAGAATTTTCCTCCAGACAGCGACTGAACTCGATCTAGCTGAAAAGCTAGTGTCGAAAATCCTGCCGCCGTCGAGATTCGAACCTAAAACCACCCGGTCAGAGGCACTACTGTGACATCATGATGCGCTTATCCACCGCTCCCGGTTTATTTAAACATTTGTATTGTGACATACCGATATGTCACATGAAAATAAACAAACATTTATTTGTAGACTATATGGTGGAAAATGCATTAAGAGGTGGCTGGATGCCGAAAGTAGAAAATTTGGGATTGGGCGAAGAAGTTTAGACGATCGAAAGATCAGCTACACCAAAATATAACGAACGCATGGATTGGCTGGGTGAGAGAAGGACGGTCAAATGTTATGAAAAAGAGGAAGGTAGTTTAATACGAAGTCTTCGAGGGGTGAATCATGCAGGAAGATTTCATTCTGACCGGCATCGCGTGTCTGAACTGATCGTAGGTTCGTGAGAGGGAGCGAGTGTAGTGCAGATAGTCAGAGTCGGGTTATCAGATCGTGAAATTTTAAGGACAGTAAATGATATTGCAGATATTGCATGTGGAAGTAATATTGATGCATAAATTGGGACTTTGTCGGGATCGAGTTATAGATTTCGGGACTATGTCATAGGACGTAATCGGGACTGATAATTTTGATAGTTTGAGACCAGTTTGGATAGGGGCAGAAGAGGATTTCTTGGGACTTTGGACTACGGCAAGCTCGCAAGATATTTCGACTGAGAAGTCTACGAGGGACATCAACGAAGAATAGATAAGTTAACCGCTGTATAAAACTGTAAATTCAAAGATATCTTGATCCAAGGCACAACATAAAATCATTTTGTTAAATTCACTAAATTGTTTGCTAAATAGGTAACAATAAACTTTGTTAAATTTTGTTCTTCAGAAAAGAAAGTGATCTTTCATTTAGTCAATCCAAACACTAATGAACTAGGAATAGAATCATTCTATTTCAGATTCCCAGCAGCGCTGTATAGTCTGCGGATCCTATAATCCATTATAAAGGTAATAAGGATTATAATATATCGTGACCCATTGACCCAGCAAGCCGGACGCTAAGATCTTTGCCAGATATTAATGTAGAGAAAATTTTGTATATCTCAGTATGCTTCTACAATCATTATAACACATTACTAAGGCATATCGTTGCCCTGCAAAAATTGGCCGGCAAAATTCTATTTTCCCAACCGCGCCGACAAATTTGGACACCCCGCGGACACGGGGAAGGCAGGGGGTGGAACGCGTTGACCAATCCCTAGCAGGTAGAACCACAGTTGTCTGCGATTGGTGCAACATTCCAAGGGGTAGAAAGGACGCCGTCTCAGAGGGAGGGGGCTAGTTCGTTTACGTACGAGGCGGAAATATCGTCATATTTCCCTGTCAAAGGAGAGATTTTGCCTGCGCGTATGCCACGCCGAAAAATTATTTTTCAGCGGCATTTTCCGTCCAGAATTATCGTCCACTGACCAGTAAATATTTATCATTTTAGCAACAATTATTCTATCTTTTAGTAATCGATTTGAAACTCCTGTCAGCTATTTTGAGATGTTCATTTCGGACACAATTTGCGGACTCTCCTCGACCGTTTTAACGCATATTTCGAATTTGTTTACAAAATTATAAATTGTTGCAAAATTCTTAATTCGCTGTTTTCGTTCTGGGACATTGGGAGAATATCCCAATTTAGATTTGCAAAAGTTGGATATTGTTTATAAATTTGCAAATGTTGCAAATTTTTTATTGTCTCGTTGGCGTTTAAATGCGATGCAAAATTCCAAAATCGAATTGGTATTATCATATTTCGTTTCGAGATATATGTAATTGTTTATAAGAAATTAACATCGTACATTGACCCACCCCATTTGCTTGCGGTTAATACATTCGCTTTATACAATTATACTTTTGCCTGCCACATACGCTTAAAATGCACTTGCTTGTAAACAAATTCTGTGGCCAATTTAATTATGCTAAATTCGTATTTTTACGGCGAGAACGAGCATAACTTTTATTTTGCTTTTATATCCTCATTTAAGTCATGTAATTTGCAAGTCGATATATTTATCAAATAGGCAGGAAATTGGTTATAAACAAATTATTTTTCAAAATGATTTGGTAGCTCAACTTCCCTTTGACATTGGAGAACTGTTTTTTCAGTATGCTTGTGTTAAGTGAAAACAAATGAAGTCATTCTAATCTGTTAATTTCTTATAAACAATTACATATATCTCGAGAACGAAATAAGATAGCACCAATTCGATTTTGGAATTTTGATTCGCATTTAATCGCCAACGAGACAATAAAAATATTTGCAACATTTGCAAATTTATAAACAATTTCCAACTTTTCAAATTAAAGGGCGAGAGTCTCCCTATGTGCCAGAGCCAAAAATTGCGAATTAAGAATTTTGCGACAGTTTATAATATTATAATCAAATTCGAAATATGCGTTAAAACAGCCGGGAAGGGTCCGCAAATTGTGCTTGAAATAAACATCTCGAAATAGCAGTTTGACAGAAGCTACAAATCGATTGCTAAAAGTTAGAACAATTGTTGGTAAGACGCTAGATATTTTCTGGTATATTGACAGTAATTCTGGACGTAAAATCCCGCTCAGCAATAATTTTTCGTCGTGGAGTACACGCAGGCAAAATCTCTCCTTCGGCAGGCAAATATGACGATGTTTCCGCTTCGTTCTTAAACGAACTATCCCTCTTCCCCTGAGACTGCGTCCTTTCTACCCCTTGGGATTTTGCACCAACCAGAAACAACCGTGGTTCTACCTGTTAGTGATTGGTCAACGCGTCCCTCCCCATGCCGTCCCTCTGGCCGCGCGGTGTCCCAAGTTTTTCGACGCGGTTAGGAAGTTGAAATTTTGCCGGCCAATTTTTGTGAGGGAAAGGGTACAACGTGTAATTTCCAGCTGCCATTATGAGAAGCACTGTAATTTATTTTCAAGACTCCAGACAAGTTTCTTACATCGCAACACGCCGGTGTATGAAGGGAGCAGGGTTTAATGGGAGGAAGTTCCTGAGCGTCACATTTTGCGTGTCCTCGCGCAGGTTCTTTTGAATCTCGTCTCTGCGCGGCGCGGCGCTGCGCGACCTTCCGCCCGCGGGGCGTCCGCGGTTCGAATTAAGCCGTCTCAGCACGCGTGTGGGCCTCCGCCAACGCCCAGCCTAAGCGGCCGGATCGTCCATCACCTTTTGGGCGCGTTGACAGGCTGTTAGGGCGCGCCGCCGCGGGGGCGGGGCGACCGCAGATGGAAGCGGACGAGGTCGTCGGGGTCATGTCCAACGGACGGACGCGGCAGCGCAGACATTGTTGGGTGAGATGGAAGCGTGGGTGGAAACGGGTGCTGCTGGTAGGTATCGCGTTCTTGTTAGAAGTGGCTTTTCTAGGGGACGAAATTATCCCTCAACTTGATCGTATAAATACGTCGCTAATTCCACGTCTTCGCGATAACATCGTAGAGGAACAGTCGCTCAACTGGTTATAGAGAAGCTATTTTATAAGCTATTTTAGAAGTGATAGCGTAGTAGCAAAACGTTTAGTCCATCTTCAGAGGAATCAATTGTTTAAAACTATTTCATACCAGCAAGCCACGTATCTAAACCCTCAATAGCTCTCATGCCTCACACAAAACTCTCATTTTATTAAACTACTTCGAATTATTTAATTACAATAATTCAAGATATTGCTAATATCTTCTACCCTGTACCAGACAATCAAGAGCAATAGAAGCGGTGTTGAATGCCGATTCATATTCAATGTTACGAAAGCGGAAAACCTAGTCCAGAAAATTTTGGAATTAAAAGAACGAGAGTAGTGAAGGGACTGTGTAATGACTGAAACAGTTTAGGCCCTTCGGACTGTATGCGATGGATTCATGCGCCGCGGGTTGCCGACCTCTGGTATCAACAGTAAACTACAAACACTATGCTCGGTCTTCTTTCACAGTTCAAATGCCTATATCTATTTTGGGATGGGAGTTTGTGCTAAGAGTGTCTCAACTCATCACTTCTAACAAAAGTAAAATTTGACTATTTCTTAGCATTGTATACAAAACTACGAACTCTTTGCGATCTTACTTTGAATATTCTGTTTTACGTCTTAGAAATATAGAATTTATGTGAATACAACAGTTCGAATGTTCTTAAAGATTAAAAGCAAGATTACTGAACTCATATTTGATACCTCTAGAGGTGATACTAAAATTAACGTTTTAAAGGCGAATAATATCCAGAGAAATTTTGAAAAAAACAACTGCGGCATGTGATGATGCGAGGAAAAATGTTTGGGCTGCATATTCCTTTGAGTCAGCAAATTGAAAGGAAAGTCGATCAAAGACGATGGATCTTGCAAGCTAAGAAAGAAGGTTGATTGCGCTTACCAAGAGGCTTCCCTTTTGCGTGGTCGCATGCAGAGTACTCGTTGGGCGTTGGAACAAATGCAAACGTCATAGGTTACCTTTGTTCCATATTGTAGATTGGGGACGCGGGTGGTAATGGGAACTCCTATCGGATGCGAAGTGGGGCCACAGCGTCGTAAGGGGTCGCAATG
Organism: Teleogryllus occipitalis; assembly: GCA_011170035.1. Classification (NCBI taxonomy): domain Eukaryota; kingdom Metazoa; phylum Arthropoda; class Insecta; order Orthoptera; family Gryllidae; genus Teleogryllus; species Teleogryllus occipitalis. Next base: position 2,796 of record BLKR01006056.1, on the reverse strand, counting down.
CTGCTCGACAACTGGAGCGCTAACGCGCGAAGGGGGCTTTGGGGCGGAGGCCGAAACAGGGAGGGGCGCGTCGCGCGAAGGAACGAGGAGAGTCGGGGCGAAAGGATAGAGCGCGCTTGGGGTGGGTGCGGTCCGCGGGGCAGGGCGCGGGTGGCAGCGCGGGCGGGGACGCGCGGGAGCGGGAGGGGGAGGGTGAGCGGGAGGGTGAGCGGGAGGAGGGGTGAAAGGCGGGAGGGAGCGGGGGGGACAGGGAGCAGGAGGGTGAGCGGGGAGAGGTGAGCTGGGAGGGTGAGCGGGAGGGTGAGCGGGAGGGTGAGCGGGAGGGTGAGCGGGAGGGTGAGCGGGAGGGGAGGGGGAGGGGGAGGGGGAGCGGGAGCGGGAGCGGTGGCGCGTGTGGGGAGTCGTGTGGGGGCGGGGGCGGGGCCGCGGGCAGGGGTGAGGCGTAGGCGGGGGCGCGCGGGAGGGGGCGGGTCGCTGGAAAGGTCGGTGCACCGAGGAGGGACGACGGGGCCGGGCAATGCACGAGCTGTTAAGTGCCGGCGCCAAGTCCCCCGACGCCCCGCGCTCCGAATACAAAAAGGCCCTCTGCGCTGGCGAGGACGCTGCCCCTGACTTGCCGCCACCCCGCTCGCTCCGTCGCCGCTCCCTTCGGCTTCAGACGACCGCGCCCCCACCGCTTCTCCGATACCACTGCACCGACTCTTCCGCCTCTTCTCACCGCACGACCGGGAGAGGTCGCTCAGAGCATCAACTGACGTCACTGCAGTGCCTCTGACCGAGAGTTTGTAGGTTCGAGTCACTACGGTGGTTCGATTTTTGATCCTAGTTTGTCAGATAGGTCGAATTTAGTCACTGCAGGGAAATTCTAGCGAATCGGTAGTTTTTCGTGATTTCTCCGACAAACACCGAGCACATGCCGGAGCAGTAACCTAACAAACGGACACAGACTGCACGCGCTTTCCTTCCCCTTCCTTTCCCTATCCTTACCCCTCACTTACACACACACTTAAGAGATTAAATCTTGTCCCAGCTGGGGCGGTGCCCAGCTAGTAGGAAATACCTGGTTGGGGAAAACCCCGCTAAACGATGGTAGGATTTTGCCATCCAAAGGGGAATAAGGAAAAGCATGCATTACCCTTACGGGACTAATTACCTTAGCAGTTCACGCACCCGGAATAACTAATAATCAATCATCTCGCCGTACTCGTCTCCCTTCTTGCTCCTGCCTCATCCCACACAGTAGCTCTTATACCACGCTCCTTCTGCGGTTCCATGCCGCCGCCGACCCTTTCTCCCCTCGCTGTGTGGGCCGCGCGCCGATCGCGATGCCCACGATGCCCGCGCCACTCCCGTCACCCACGCTGCTCCTCTTCCATGGCGCCGTCGCTCGTCAACCATGCCATCTACGCCTCACACCTCCCCAAGCCCCCTTAACTTCCACGCCGCTCCTCATTCCTCCACGCTATTTCATCCGTTTACGCCGCCTCAATATTCCACCGTGTTCCTCGACATTCCTGTCAAGTATGACGCACCGCCTCGTAGGTCGTTACCGCCTTACACTCTGTGCCCACTATCTTGCTCGTAGTCTCTCTTTTCCTCGCCATTCTCACAAGAACCGCTTCATACCGTTACGATCCTTTCATCTCGTGTTGGCATTACATGCTAAGCCCTGCCATTCATACCAGATTCCCTAGTCTGTATATTGCAATCTCTAACCACTTGCTCGATATTCGTATGACAAAGCTGTAATTGTTAGCGAATGTTCATGTCGCAAGATTTTGCGGCACTATATGCTTCGTGCTTCTTTACTATTGCCCTCTTTCTAGTATTCCAGTTCCCGGTCTTTAGTGCCCTTGGAGCCTGCGTTGGAAACACTAGCGTTTGCAATTCCCTCACTAGGCCACAGCGTCTGCTTCCATCGCGGTTTTCCACGCGTGTCTTCTTGGTTTAAACTGGGCTATGCTTACTCTTTGTGTGTTTTTTCTTTGCTTTTGTAACCGAAGTGTATGATCCATTTGCGTCAGAAAGTTTTTGCTAACTTTTGCAATCGACTTTAAGGTCATTTAAAGGTATTCGCTCTGAGATAACACTGCGTGATATTAACCCCTTAATTGCTATTGCTAAATCTTACCGACTTTTACAAATGGTAGCGTCAGTCAGTAGAGCTGTGATATATTTTCTTCACCTACGTTGCATCATCATCTTATCGCAAGTGTTCCTTCTTCTCTTAGAAATGTCTTGAAACGAACACAGTCACCATTTCTGCTGTTGCCTCGTGTGCAACGCTCTGTGTCTCCCTCGTTGATAAAGGATCGTGTGCCACTCGGAAAAAGGAAATTTCTCCTGATAAACCGCTGATGAACCTACCAGACAGAGGGCCCTCAGAATATATTCGGACTATTCCGAGAAGAAATGAAAGATGTTAAGATCATGAATTTACAGTTAATTCGCAATTATTTCATGTCGTGTAAAAGCGGATGTGTACATCTACTTTGTTGTAGAGAAATATGAAAATTGTCCGGAATGAGAATATGTTTCAGAACTTTACAAATCAACATAAACATTTCAACGTGCAAGCTTTCGTAACACTCCACCTCAGCACACTTCTTCACAACACTTCACCGCACTGCGGATCACTGAGCTTTAATGTCTTTCGTACACACTCGCGTCCCTCAACTTCACAAGGCCACTGCATTGCATGCCACTGCACATAGTAATAATGATGATGATGATGATGTTGATGATGATGATAATAATAATAATAATAATAATAATAATAATAATAATAATAATAAT